>BMAO01023102.1:0-183859 GCA_019973975.1 Trichonephila clavata | reverse complement strand
AAGAAAAGCGAAAGAAACATAGAATGATAAAAAAATACTGATGCTGCAGTTTAATAAGGCGTGTGGTCACCTCTGACAGCCAGCACGCAAAGTGTGAATCCTTGCTATGCTCAGTTTTCTTTCAAACTGCTACTTTGGATAGTAAAATTAATTATTATCATTCTTTTGATTTGTGCTTCCTTATTTTATAACCATTTTACACTCGCATATCACGTTTCCCGCCATTCTGATTTACAGTTCCTTCTTTATTCACATAATTATCAATTATGCTTAACTTTTGCACACCAGTGTATATATATATATAGAGAGAGAGAGAAAGAGAGAGTAGGTTCTTTATATAGGAGAAAGACTACTACTGAGGGAAAAATCCCGTATTAAATTTAATGTGCAACATTATTCACGATCATGAACAACGAACACTTTACAATACTTTCTGTTGATAAATATTTAGATGATGTATTTAATTCACCTTTTTGAATTAATATGCACAGCAAATAATAAAAAAATATATATAAATAAAGTAATACATTTTATTATAATACATTTCTGTTTAAATAATAGTACTCCCCATTGCTTGATATATTATATTAATCAACTTTGAAAGAAATTCTTTTTTTGTTCTAACAGTTTTAAGTAATTTATATTCAGTGGTTAAGATGATAAATTAAATTTTTGAGAAATGAAATTAAATCTTTTGTCAAAAAGTATTTTATATAATAATACTGGGAAGATTTTAAGCAAATCTTTTAAAAATAAAGTTGGGAATTTTATCCACGTTATCAAAAACGATGCAACAATTATATTGTAACTGTAAATAAGTTATGCGAAAATGATATTAATGTTTATCTTCAATTCAAGGAAACATTGTTCTTCTGTATATTATGTAATATATCTCTATATGTTTTTTATATTACTTTGCATATTTAATTTTGGAAAAAAAGGATTAATGTTTTTCTGATCTTTTCGTTCTAGCTTTTCTTTTTCTCAATATAACTTTTACAATATACTCTCTCTCTCAATCTATTTATGAAATTCGTTCTTTTTAATCTGTTAATACCATTTTTATCTAACAGAAAATCCAATAATAAAGTTTATGTAATAATAAATTAGATATAATAATTGCAAAAACATTATATTTTTCTTATTAATAGTAATTCTGCAAAAAAAAGAAAAGAAAACAGTGCAAATTGCTACAGTAAGTTACCAAAAAGATTGTAAGTGAATTTTCTATTTTCAAGTTATTCTCCAGTATTTTTAAAAATGTAGCTCATATGTCAGAATAATTTTACGTTTCATTCTAAATGGGAAAAGCTCTTTGAGAAAGGGTTTTGTAAAAAAAATTATTCATTTATTCTTTGAGAAAAAATAAACAATTATCAGTTTAATTATGACTGATTAGAGACAGGTATTAAATTCTCTTTTTTGCAAGTAAAAATTCAAATTTTAAAACGATTAAACAATTCCAAAGAATGAGATTTCCTGGCTAAAGGACTTCTAGTGGTCAATATTCCACGGGATTACCGCCAAAAATAGTTGAATGAATGAATACTCAGTAAACACATGGATGAAACAAATTTAGTAGCTTTGATTTATAATAGAAAAGGTCAATGATCTTATAAAGATACGCAAATGTAATTCCGTGAGAAAAAAAGGATATAGAGTTTAAGTACTGTGAGAAAAAGTTTTGAATTACACACCTTTCATGACAACAAAGAATTTATTTATGGAAATAAAGATAAAGAGAGAAAGTTTTGATCTTTTTATAGCAATATCTTCTTTTATGTTAAGATACTTAGCGTTTTTCAATGCCACTTCGTTCTGATTGCATTTATTTGCAATAACTCTCACAAACTGCCCTATATAACTCTCACATTTTTATCAATACTTTTCATATCTATTTCCTATATATTAATTAAAGGTACTGAATATACTGAATTCTATTAATACACAATAAAATAAAAATTTTAGCATTTTGAGATTAGTGTTAACTTAAAACTATTTTAATTATTTCCAAAAAAAAGAGATATATAAACTCTTTTCTGTTCAAAATATTGTACAAGCAGCACTATCAGTGTTATGAATTAAAATTTCAAGTTATTTTTTCAATACTTCTGCTTTAAAAATTCTCAGGATCCTTAATACAATTATTATCTGAAGAAAAACTTATTTTTCAATTAACTTTCCATTACCGAAAAAAGGTAGATATTCCTGAAATCTGTTGCTTAAGAATTTTACCTTGAGGTCAATTTCATCGAAATTCTGGTCAATGTATACGAAAAGAAAAGAAATTTAAGAGAATATAATCTGGACAAATATGAAAACAATTTTTTCAATTTATTTTATAACAAAATTAAAAAAATATTAAGTTTGATTTTTTCGGATATAAAAATTAATCAACTGTAAAAGAATGAATTTATTTATTTGAATAATGCTATAGATGGAATTTTATTGTACTTTACTTTTATATATTTACTTGGATAATTCTGACGAAGATGGTATAAAGAAATTGTAGAAGGAATAAGATATAACAGCAACTTTTTAAAATTCAAAATTAATACAATTCTTCTTTTATTTCAGTCCACGAATTAAGTTATACATAAACCAAACGATATATTTCAAAATGAATTAAATGTTGAACTATATGAGCAGACGATATAAAATATTAAATCACGAAGCTTGATTATTAGTGTTGTATCTAGTTTCACCACATATTCTCTAAAGCTAGACAAGGAAATAAAAGACGTAAATGTTGATCATTATGATAGATTCAAACCAAGTTCACCAGCTCTTTCCATTTTTTGGGTAATCAAATTATAAATACTCTTTTTTAAATTTGAATACGAGTTATAATGCAAGGCGTAATATATTTAATTGTTTTAAGTTCAAGATTATTTAATTAATAATCATAAGGTTTATAGTGTCTCTGGATATTTAATAATGGACAACTGTAACAAAATTTATAATTTATAAAAGCTTCGAAATTTACATATCTTTATTTTATTAAAAACAACCCGGTTTATTTTTTGTTGGAATATAAACATTACAACAAAAACAAACATTATTTAATATTATTAATTGAATAATTCTATTATTATTTTATATTATAATAAAAGAATAATTGTACTTTTAAAATTGAAAGAATTATCCTTATCCTTTTTATAAAAATTCTTAATCATCTTCATTTCATAAAAGAGATCCACATTTATGTTTGTTAGAATAAATCCATTGCAGGGAAAATATTCATAATTTTTTTAATGCTATTAAAAATAATTCTATTATTGTTCTATATTCTAATAAAAGAATAGTTCTAATTTTCTAATATTAAAATAATAATTCTAATTCTAATATTAAAAGAATAATTCTAATTCTAATATTTTAAGAATAATCCTTATTTCAACATTAAAAGAAGAATTCTTATTCTAATATTAAAAGGATATTTCTTATTTAATTTATAAAATCTCTTAATTATCTTCATTTTATAAAAAGATCAACATTTATTTTTACTGGGATAGATCCATAACAGCAAAAATAATCTCTCTCTCTCTCTCTCTCATAATTTTTTAATATTATTGTTAAAATAATTATTATATTATTATTATTATATGTTCTAATTGAGGAATGATTCTAATTTTAACATTAAAAAAATTAATTCTTATTCTAATATTAAAAGAATAATTCTTATTTTAATATTATTAGAAAATAATTCTTATATTAATATTAAAAAAATAATTCTTTTTATAAAAATTCTCAATCGTCCTATATAAAAAGAATCTTCATTTATACTTTCATAAGCTTATATTCGTAACAGCAAAAATAATCATATGATATAATATTGTGTATATTTAAAATGACATCAAATATTATACATTCAGTGCTCAACTTTGGTATATTATATCCGCAAGCAGAAATGTCATATGACATTGCACGTATTTAAAATTACGTTAGTTATTACTTTACATATGATCTCACATTTCAAGGCAAAGTAGAACTTATTAATTCACTACACGTCTATCATGCATTCATAATTCTCTTTTATCTTGCTTCTGCATTTCCTGGTCGATAGTTTCCCATTCCGGGCATCAGCATATTATGTAATAAAAGGATATTAACTTTATAACAAGTCGAATCCGAGATTAGGTGTATGTTTTATAGCTACGAAAGTGTTTAATTCCTCAGGAAGCTTATTCGAGTATTTTTAACTGTTCTCAATTCTCATTTTATTCCAATAAACAACACGAATGGTGTATACTTTATGTTTGAAATCTCTTACATAACATATAATTGAAAAAAATTAAAATATCCTACATTATGACGTTAAAAATTAAAAGAAATTTAAAGCAGTGTATTCGGAGCAAATTGAATTTGCTGTATTATTTTTCGGTTTCAGTACTCTTGCTTATAAAACGTTTTAAAGTCAATACTTTTCATAGTTTGAAAATAAAAAGCATATTAAAAAGGTTTTTTTACGTAATCGAATGACATATTGTCCTGATTTACTGCTAAATAAAAGAATGTAAACAGTATTAATTTAAGATAAATTAAACACATTTTTAAAAACTAGACTACCTCGCGCGCGCGCCGGTGTGCGTGCGTGCGTGTATGCGTTTACCTAATTCCGTTGCAATTATTGCATACTCTTCTCCACCTCATATATTAAATTTATATATATATAATGTTTTATAGATCCAGCCAAATCTATTTTATCTTTTTCAGTAATTTACTCGGAATGACTTGAAAATAACATTAATTAATTGTTAAAATACAAATGCTGACGGAATACGAATACTTAGTACCTCATTATCAAGAACTGTGTAAATCAGGAGAGAATCTTTTTCTGATAAGAATACAAAAATATACGAAGTAAAATGTTAATGAATGTTAATTTCTAATTAATATGTATTTTTGCATAAAAATCGAATATATAGTAACAATATTAAATATTATTGTGTATAAATGTGCATTAAACACATATATAACTAATGATATAAAAAGATACTGTTTATCTCTCTCTGTAAATGAAGAATATCACTCCTCAGTCGCTTGTTGAAAAATATGGTTAGCAATCTACAAATATCAACAGTATTCAATAGATAATTCCTTGTACGTAATTGTAATTTACTTCCGAAGAAATAAATGACAAAAAGATCAATAAAAGTAAATCATTCACAACAACCATATAATGCCTTAAATTAATTTACATAAAATTATTGCGGGTTTTTTTCCCCCTTAACAAAACTTTTACAAACTAAAACAAATTATCAGTTACCAAATCGACCAGTTACGTATTCAGTCAGTAAGTATTAAAAAAACACTTTACTTTTTCTTTTTCTTATGAAAATATTTTTATGTAATAAATGTATACCTATCAAAATGTTACTTATCATAAATACCATCAACAAAAACGCTTTCT
This sequence comes from Trichonephila clavata, assembly GCA_019973975.1. Taxonomy (NCBI): domain Eukaryota; kingdom Metazoa; phylum Arthropoda; class Arachnida; order Araneae; family Nephilidae; genus Trichonephila; species Trichonephila clavata. The sequence continues at coordinate 178,449 of BMAO01023102.1, read as the reverse complement.
TTTTTATGATAATTAATACTTCCAGTCGGATTGAGTCTTCCATATCGCTTTTCTTTTCTTAATAACTATAATACCAAAATTTTACTTCAAATCCCATTCCCCATTGTATTAATAAACAAAAACCAAATTGAAACACAGTAACAGCTCCACAATGGATCTCATTTCACTTATACATAACATTTTTTTTTCTCATTTTCAGAATTAGTAACGCATAACCAAACAATGTTCTCTTAGCACTTCCTTTATCTTCAAAATACGTATTTAAACAATGCAAGTTGGCAACAATGATCCGCTTTCCTGTGCAGGAAATGAACTTCTTTCTACGACGACAGTCATCTTTCCGGGTGTGGAACTGCTTATTGACTTAATCTTCAGTAATGTTTAGAACACAGACACCAGACGAGTTCTTCCTGTCGTAGTTGGGACGGAAAGACAATTGTAAGCTCTGTTAACCATGCGACAGATGTTGGACGTTCGATTAATTTTCAATTTGTTTTGTTAAATGTAACGTGAATTAGCGTTAAAATGGAACAAAATCATCTGAAATGGATTGGAGGGATTTTTATATAAGTAGAAATTCTAGAAATCCAAATTCCAAATTATGTCTCTGAGCTTAAAGCATGTATTTTTTTAGTTGTATTCAATTTTTATTGGTGTCCGCGAGCTACCCAAGTCCTATTGATAATTAATCTTATCAGTTTGACCCGTAATCAAGTGATAAGAAAGATATTTTAACCTGATGGGCCCATCCCTTTCTAAAAAAAAAGGTGAAAATCTAGAATGATGGAATTGATTGTCAGTTAAAGTCGTATTCTAAAGCAACATGAGGGATATTGTTGACGGACTTGGGAATGTATAAAGTGTTCTTGCACTTGTAGTGTGATAAGGCACACATTAAGGTATCCGACAACTTGCAACTACTTTTTTTTTAAAAAAATAGAGGTATGAGGATTTTGTTGTTGTTGTTGTTGTTTTTAAATTTGTTTAGTACATTTTAAGAAAAACATGCTAAAATTAAGAATAGAAAAATAAATTATTATTACTAAAATGGGGGAAAATGGGTAAAAATTGACAAAAAATAATAACATACACGCGGCCCCTTCTGTACCCAAAGTTTATGAACAAATTTTCAGTTTTTCATTTTTTAAGTGTTACTATGTTATTCATTTTTTAAATGACCTTCAAGATAAGATATATTTACATTTTTACAAAAACTATAACACTTTATCTTAGTTATTATATAAAATTGCTTTAAAAAAATGATTATATTATCATAAGGGATTATAAATTTTGTAATAAACAGTGATTGATAAATTTGAAGGTTAAAACACTTCTACTACTATGAAGAACATACGTAAAAAATTTCAGCTGATTATTTTCAAAATTGTTTTAGCAATCGCTGGCCCCGTTTGAGTATTTTTTTTAAAAAACACACATTTCGAGTAAAACGCGTTTTAAAGTATGACATATCTTGCTTAAAGTAATGGCATCTGCTTTTACTAAAACACTTGTAGTTTTTAGTCTAGTGAATGGAAAATAATAAACTTGGTATTTTTACAAAGCTAATAAAATGGCCTATAAAATAAAATCATAAGACAAATTTGTTAATTTCTGGCATTATTTACAATTTTAGGGTAGTCGGATACCTTAAATATGTTATGGTCCAAAATCCTTTCACTAACACGGTGTCGAGTTGCTCGATTTTGTCATTTCAGTGCCATTCCAAATCACCATTTGAATGTGTTTAGCGGGATTTTCAATTGAGAGGAAATCGGCAGCCAGAAAAGTTGCTGGAGCAAATGCGTGTTTATTACTGTCCCACTCGTAATACGAGTGTTATTGACGACGGACCTCGTAAATTTGAACTTCAGTCAAGTGTGAAAGAACGTACCTGAGTTTGAACCACATTCTTTTAAGTTCCCTTTCATACCAATGCTATTACTTTGTGCCAAGACAGATTTAACGTGCATCAGCCCCAATGCACAGCAGGGTTTCAGAGGCATCAGGATTCGAACTCGCGCTCAACAATTCCAACTACGAGTTCGTAACTATGGCCACTAAGCTACCACGGCCACATGAAAATCTAGAAGAAACCATTTTAGATGTTAATATGACGCAGTCCATTCATTCAAACATTCGAATACTTTTTTACAACCATTTTACCATGAGGCTATCTAAATGCATACATTTCTACGAATAAACAAATTAACCCCTTAAGCGGTCAATTTTTTTTTTTTTTTTTTTTTGCCCAAAATGTTCCAAAAAAAGGCACGTTTTTTTACTGCATGTAACTAAGCAAAATGCTTAACAGAAATGGAAGAGTTTTGTTTTAATTTTCAATTTTAAAGTTTTTACACTATTTTTTATTTTATAATTGTGGAACACACAGAAACCCCTAAATGTTTACTTTTTATAAGTACACTCTGCATGCTAAGAAGAATGTTTCATATATCTTGAGAGAATCTTTCTCTCATACTCACAAAAACATTTCATGTTCCTACCTCTTTTTCTTTTATATATATACATATATATATATGTAATAATCCCATTAATTATTCTTAATAACTTTTAATTACCTATGGTCCATCCCTTCAGGACCCACGTTTGATTAATAAACTTTCTAGCCACCTAACAATAGTATTATGAACAACATCTATCCACTCACTCAGATCATGTGATTTGAGCCTCCTATAAAAACTGAGATTCCTGGAGACCGCGTTCTTTCTCTCTTCTGTTATTTGTCTGCCTTCAACATGTAGCCGGCTGCAGCTCATTGTGCATTCATTTTCTTTGTTGTGTATTGTGTCGTCCTTGTCATGCTTTATGTTTAACATGCTTACATGTTTCAAGATGTGGAATAAAACAGATTTAAATAATCACAGGACTGCCTCATCAATCTTATCCAAAGAAAACATCAACCATCAAAAATAGCGATCTAAATAAGGAATCCTTCACAATCGCCAAACTGTGATGCTCAAAAATATTTCATATATATATATAAAGGAGAAAAGCGACTCACTCACTCACTCACTCACTGACTGACTGACTAATCACGAAATCTCTGGAACTATTCAACCTACAGACTTGAAATTTGGTAGACATGTTCCTTTGATAGAGTAGACATCAGCTAAGAAAGGATTTTCCGAAATTCGAAACGCAAGGGGCGTTACGGGGGGTTAAGGGCTTTAATAATAATTGTTTCCATGTTTAAACTACTTGATGTACAATCTTGAAATTGGGTAAGCGGATTCCTTTCAGAGAGTAAAGATCCGCTACAAAATGAGTTTGCTGAAAATCGACCCCCAAGTGGCGTTGCAGGGGCTTAGGGGCGTTATAGATAATTATTTCCATTTTTAAACTATTTGACGCACTGTCTTTAAATTTGATATATAGATTCCTTTCGAAGAATAATGATCAGTTACAAAACGGGGTTTGTGAAAACAGACTTCTAAGTGGCGTTGCGAGGGATTAAGGGGCGTAATAGATAAATACATCCGTTTTTAAACTACTTCACCTACCTGCTTGAAAATTGGTAGGTAAGTTTCTTTCCTGGAGTAAATATCCTCTACAAAATGGGTTTTGGGAAAATTGACCCCAAGGGGTGTTGCGGGGGCGGGGGGTTTAAGGGGCGTTATAAATTCCTATTTTTAAGTTATTAGACGTACAGTCTTGAAACTTAGTAAGCAGATTCCTCTCATAGGGTAGAGATACGCTAAAAATGGGTTTCGTGAAAATTGCCCCCCAAGTGGCGTTGAGGGGACTTAAGGGGCGTTATGGATAATTATTTCCATTTTTAAACTATTAGACGCACAGTCTTTATATTTGATAAAGAGATTTCTTTCATAGAGTAGAGATCAGCTATAAGAAGGTTTTGTGAAAACAGATCTCTAAGTGGCGTTGCAGGGAAATAAGTGGCGTGAGAGATAAATATTTTCGTTTTTAAACTATGTGTCCTACCTGCTTGAAAATTGGTAGGAATGTTTCTTTCATGGAGTAAATATCCGCTACAAAACGGGTTTGGAGAAAATTGACCCCCAAGGGGTGTTGCGGGGGGTTAAGGGCAGATATAAATAATTATTTCTTTTTTTTTAAACTATTAGATTCACAGTCTTGAAATTTGGTTAGCAGATTCCTCTCATAGGAAAGAAATACACTGCAAAATGTGTTTTGTGAAAATCGACCCCTAGGTGGTGTTGCGGGGGTTCAAGGGGCGTTATTGATAATTTTTTTGCATTTTTAATTAATTGGACGCACAGTCTTCAAATTTTGCTAAGCAGATTCCTTTCATAGAGTGCAATTCCCCTACAAAATGGGTTTTGTGAAAACAGACCCAGAAGTGGCGTTGCGGGGGCTCAAGTGGCGTTATAGACAATTATCCCCATTTTTAAACTGTTAGACGTACAGTCTTGAAATTTGATAAGCAGATTCCTTTCGTAAAGTAGAGAACCGCTACAAAATTGGTTTCGCGAATATCAACTACTAAGTTTAATTTCGGGAGATTAAGAGGCGTAATCGATAAATATTTCCATTTTTAAACTACTTGATCATCCTGCTTGAAAATTGGTAGGCATGTTCCTTTCATGAAATAGAGTTCCTCTAACAAAGAGTAAAATGAAAATTGACCCCTAAAGATGTTTGCGAGGGGTCAAGAGGAGTTACAGAAAAAATTCCTGTTTTTAATTGTTAGACCCATATACTTGAAATTTGTTAAGCATGTTTCTTTTGTTGAATAGGGATCCACTAAGAATAAATTTTAAGCAAATCAAGTTCTGGGGGGTTGCAGGGGGTTACTGGGACGTATTGACAAAAAAATTACTTTTTTCGAGCTACAAGGACTATAATAATGAAATTTGGTTTGCATTTTTCTTTTGTTGAATTGAAATCCGCTAAGAGCAGTAATTTTGGAAAACGGCTCTCAACGGGATTACGGGGATATTAATAGTAAAACTTTTGCTTTTTTCTGTTAGATTTAGACTTGAAATTTGGCTTGCATGTTCAATTTACGGAGTAGAGATCCACCGAAAATTGGTTTTGCGGGAATCCACTTGGTTTTAGTTACGAAAGAGCAAACATCATTCTATGCTTCAATTTTAGAGATTTTTCGAAAATACAAATTAGATGAGTTCTGCCCTTTTTTTTTTATCAACAGGTGACAGTTACAGGTCTAAGTATATTTTTCAATTCAATCGAATTCCTAATGCTAGGACTTAGATATCAATAATTTATACATATATATATAAGCAGTAAAAATTTATAAAACATCATGAAATACCCAGCGAAGCGGGCGGGTAACAGCTAGTATATATATATATACTAGCTGAATTTGAAATATGGTGTAATTCTAAGTCAACGAAGAGAGAGATAACATCGCTTTTTAAAATTATTTTTTCATTTTTTTTCCTTCTCAAACAAAAATTGCTTATTGCTTTGCCAATTCCTGTTCTTTATGGAATATTTTAAGAATCTAAATTCCTGCCTTCAATGAAAAATTCCCCCCTTCACCACAAGTGTTTTATCTATTTTTGCAATAAAATATTGATTTTTTAATCACTATTTTATTACAAATTTACAGTCCCTTATGTGAATATAATACTGTTTTTTAAGCAATTTCATATAATAACTTACATAAAGTGCCCTAGTTTTTGTAAAAATTAAAATATCACTTATCTTGACAGGCATTTCAAAAAGGAATAGCAAAATAGCACATCAGAATTGAAAAATTGAAAATTTGTTCATAAACTTTGGGTACAAAATGGGCCCCATTTATGTTATTTTTTGTAAATTTTTACCCATTTTTAATCATTTTACTAATAATATAATTTCTTTTTCTCTTCTTAATTTCTGCATATTTTTCTTAAAATTTACTAAATGAATCTGTGTTGTTGTTGTGACTAATGCCACTTGCCTGACGAAGTCAGATCGAGGCCCACGAAATTCATCATGGCACCGGGCTAGATTGTACGCCTGTCGTTAGCCGTAGCTTTGAGCACCATGCAGGTGACAGTACGCTTTGACTCGGTTAAACCCCAGTTTTGAGGGAGAACACCCTGGGAGTGGTCAAGGGTTTCCCACCTCTCTTTCCCTTCTACCAACCACACGAGAGGACTTGCGGCTCGATGGCTATTTAGAGTACCCCCATGCCGCGAAGGCACTATACATTTACAAACATCCATGTCTTCTCCGGGATTCGAACCCAGGCCCTACGGTACAGCAGTCAGCGTCGCTAACCACTATACCGGATGGGCGACGACTAAATAAATCTAAAAACCTCAAATAAACCCCATATTTTTTTTCTTTTTAAAAAAAAAAAATTGTCGCAAGTAGTCGGATACCTTAAATAAGAACTGAATAACGTAGTGAGAGCTCTTTTTAACATTTCCACTCGAATTTTAGATTTTATGAAAAATCAATCAAAGCAAATCAAATTACCAAATTGCAAAAAATTCACATTGCGTGCTTCCTTTTCTTTATCATTTACCCTTTTAAGAAAGTATTCTCGTGCAACACAAAAGCGTTCATGAATCATTTAAACTTCGAAATTCCCAATGACAAATCGAATAAAGAATCGTTGTTTGTCGATGCATGAAAAAAGTTTAAAAGGTGTCCTCTTTCGCACGGAAATGTTTTGCTTTCAACTACTTTCAGTCTTCAATGATCCTGAAAGAATTGAATTAAGGTTTCCTAATGCTTTAATAATAGATTTAGTATAAAAGATGACCATGTAGTGATTCTTCACAATAATAAGAAGATCGTGCAGATCTCTCCTCGAGTAATGCTCCTTATAATTGGACATGAACTGAATAGAATGAAACGTCAGTAGTATTACGTGTGATGAATAATAAGACAAATGATTTGCAAAATATGTAATTTCTTAAAAATAAGATCAGTTTAAAAAATGAATTAAAAAATAATTTGGTTAATAATGGTTTTTAGATTAATAATGAATCATTTAAATAATCAATTAATGAATCATTTAAATACATCAATTAATGAATCCTTTAAATACATCAATTAATGAATCATTTAAATACATCAATTAATGAATCATTTAAATACATCAATTAATGAATCATTTAAATACATCAATTAATGAATCATTTAAATACATCAATTAATGAATCATTTAAATACATCAATTAATGAATCATTAAAATACATCAATTAATGAATCATTTAAATACATCAATTATTGAATCATTTAAATACATCAATTAATGAATTATTTAAATACATCAATTAATGAATCATTTAAATACATCAATTAATGAATCATTTAAATACATCAATTAATGAATCATTTAAATACATCAATTATTGAATCATTAAACACATTTCTTCTTTATAATGACCTAACAAAATAACAAGGAAAAACATATGAAAAATGGAGTAAATTGTTTCAAAAGGAACCACTGAAAGCACCTTCTGTGTCCAAGGTCGAAAGTCCGCCATTCTCGTATTATGCTCCAATACTCCGCACAACAAATTCTTTTGATTTTGTCAATTTTGGGAAACAAAAAACAGCAAAAAATTAATTCTTGAATAAATAAATTAACATAAATTAATAAAATTAACTATTAATCACAAATACTTAATTAAATTTTACGCACTATATACATAAAATTATAATCAATCGAAAAAAATCAAGGGCTTTCAGGTGGGTACGGACCCGGGGAGCCCTCCCCCCTTGTGTGCGCCACTGTCACAAAGTATTGGATAATGGTATGAAGTTGCGGATTTCGGGCTTATTGTTAGACTTTTATACAACCCTCAGTTCTCTATCCAATCTATGGATACAGTTTAAGGAAACGTAAAGAAGACTGCTCAAGGACGTCCAAGAACAAAGAGGACCAATGAAAATTGATATCTGTCCGTTATATATATACAGTGAAGCGTAGCAGGAATGTGACAACTTTTCGACTATCTCGGAAATACATACGACCACCCGAATTTTAAGGATTTCTTTTTCAAGACCGGTCGACCTGCGGTCTCGCCCACTTCTTTCCTCAAAAAGCTTTTTACCATGGAGCAAAGTACATCGGCATTGTAGCAATGATTAGAGTGAGACCGTTTTACTGAGTCCATATAAATATTTATAGTAACCAATAATGCTCAACGAATCTTCATTTGTAAGAAATCAGGAACCTGCTGCATGTCCTGCAGCACCTGAAAAAGAGGTAAATATAGCGGAGGTTTGATGGTCAGGACAAACGTTATGTTGTAAGGGTCATAATAAATATTCGGAATATTTAATAAAGGTTTCGTAATTGCTGTGATTATAAGGATGAGAAATTTTGGAACCTTACGTTTGATCTTTCAAGGTTTATTTTAAAGTTAAGGTTATTCGTTTTTATACATGGTTTTCTGGAAAAATATTTTATTTTAATATTATTTTTGATGAATCTAAAGCCTTTATTTACCTTAAAATACGGCGTATAACTCCACCTCCGTATAACGCGCACCCCCTTTTTTTACGAAAAAACCTGGCATGTACGTTCACAATTCTTTTAGGTTTTGAAGTCATTTATTCGTGGTATTATATTCCAAGCTATGGGAAAAAATTGTATACATTCAGAAATGCAACCTTTTAAGTTTATAAGGGATGTCATTTCTTTTAAATAAACAGTATTTCCATATATGTAAAAGTCTAATTTTTTTTTCTATGCTTATCTTTTTCTTATATTTGAAGCTCTCATTATTATACCCGAGGTATAACACGCGCCTGTAAATTTCTATCTTATTTTTTGTGTTAAAAATTTGTTTTATACGCCAGATTTTACGGTACTTCTATTGATTCGAGAAGCTCATTACACAAATATATTACGAATTGAAGTATCTCTAAAGAAAATCCAGTTGAAAATAATGAAGACAGGAGAGAAGAAGAAACTTTAACATTTAGAGATTCATATCATGAGGAAAATATAAAATTGCGCTTCATCTTTCAATACTTGACACGAAATAAACTTGGATTATAGTGAATCTGAGAAAGATTAATTTTCTAACTCATGGATTACTCTAGTTTTAACCTGCATTTCCTTCCCATTTCCAATTCGATTTTGGTTTTGTTATCTCAAGTGGAGATATATTTTTGTTGTACATATCAGTGATTAATTAGCTCCGAATGAAACTGAATGAAAGAAATTATTTCTGAATAAAAAATTTATTTTACTTATTTTTATTTTCCTGAAGCATTATCTTAGTATCCTTTATTTAAATTTGTATCCTTAAATTTTTAGTTTCTCTAATAAATAAAATGTTCATATATTTTATAACTTCCTATAATTTGATACATACATGATTATATATACACTGCTGGCCACCGTAAATGCAACACCCTGAAGGAAGCACGCAAATAACATGAAATTTACAACATGCATTAGCGGAGGTGAGATATGCAAATGATTACAATTTCAGCGCAGACACACATGACGCACGCCTGTGGCGCCACCTCAAAGCGCCATTTAAGGCTTGGAGATTTCGACGATTTCAAGTTCGGCAATTGTGTTTTTCTTGTGTTTTTTTCAAAAAACTATCAGTTATGTCTCGTAGAAAAAAGCGATCAGCTTTTGATCAAGTATCCGTGTTCGACAGAGGAAGGATAGTGGCCTACCGAGATTGTGGATTATCTTTCAGGGAAATCGGTAGTCGCGTGTTGGACGAAACCAAACAACTGTAATGCGGATATGTGACCGTTGGATGCAGGAGGGTACGACGGACCTGCGTGGTCGATCGGATCCACCTCAGTGCACCACTTCACGTGAGGACAGGAAAATTTTGCGCATGGCAGTGACGGATCGCTCAGTCACATCACGAACCATAGCACAGCACATTGAGTCTGTAACTCATCATTCAGTGTCTACGCGTACCATTCGACGCCGTTTACAGCAGAGTGGTCTGTCCGCAAAACGTCCATTTCCTGGTCTACCCTTGAAGCAGAACCACAGACGTTTCCTCCGCCAATGGTGCAATGAAAGAAGGATGTGGGTGGTAGAATGGAAAGTTGTCTTTACTGACGAGTCAAGCATCTGTCTGCAACACCACGATGGTCGGATTGGAGTCTGAAGACACCATGGAAAGAGGATGCTGAACAGCTGCATTATGCACCTCCATACTGGTCCTGCACCGGGTATTATGGTATGGGGCGGTATTGGATATCACTCTCGCACTCCTCTAGTATGCATTGCCGGTACTTTAAACAGCCAGCGCTACATCTCCGAGATGTTGGAGCCAGTTGTCCTTCCTTACCTTCAGGGCTTGGCCACAGCCATATTTCAACAGGATAATGCGTTACCACACGTGGCACGCATTCGCCAAAGGTTCTTCGTCAATCACCAAATTGAATTGCTTCCCTGGCCGGCTCGCTCTCCGGATCTTTTGCCGATAGAAAACATGTGGTCCATGGTTGCTCAACGATTGACCCAGATTACACCCCCAGCTGCCACACCAGATCAATTTTGGCAACGTGTGGAAGCTGCTTGATCTGATTTACCCCAGAAACACATCCAAAGTCTCTTTGAATCAATGCCGAGGCGTGTGGCAGCGGTGATCTCCAACAATGGCGGCTACTCTGGCTACAGATTCTGGCAGGAACCACACTTCACAGAAGTCTATAAATTTAATCATTTGATACTTGGTCAGCATGTTATCTACAAAATAAATTTTGTTATGCTATCTCTTGTCTTTCTTGGTGTTGCATTTACGGTGGGCCAGCAGTGTATTTAATACATCCATTTATACATATATATGTGTTAAATCTTGTATATTTAATGCATATATATTTAATACAATCTCTTAAAGCACACAAATATATACATATTTTAATGCATTCTTTTGTACAAATATTTAATACACTCTTTTGTACATACATTTATTACATCCCATTCTTTTATACATTTTTTAGTCCATCCCATTCTTTTATACATATACATATGTATTTATTACACCTTATCCTTTTATATATATATACATTTAATAAATCATTTAGATACTTATGTTTAAAATATCCTTTTGTTGTGTTGTTATGCCCAAAATCGCAATATTTAAATTTATTAGAAATTTTTTAAGAAATTATACACTCTACAGCAATAAAAACAATGCACCTAGAAGGAGTTGTTCAAATGCTATAAAAATTTCTGGATGTGAAGAACATACATAGAAAAACAAACGATTGAATTTTTCGTGAGCAACTGAAGGTTTATTTCAGACGTGCGACACGCACACGAGTGTCCACCATGACCATTCACAGATGGCTGATAGAGCAAAATTTACTCTCGTACCAACCGCTATGTCACCTGCCACTCACGCCTGCACACTATCGAGCCAGATTACAGTGATGCTTGGCTCTATCAGGTTGGAATCATGCTGAATCCGGACATATAGTGTTTAGCGACGAATCTCGCTTCCATATGTGTCCTGACGATCATCGAAGACGTGTCTGGAGACGCCTAGGGCAGCGTGCCGATTCTGCTTTCACTATTGCACGCCACACAAGCCCTCAGCCAGGCGTTATGATCTGAGGTGCCTTTTTTGACAGCTGGACCCCTTTGGCAGTCATTAGAGACACACTTACAGAACAGCGTTACGTTGATGATATTCTGATAACTGTTTTGCTACCGTTCCTTTTGTGGAACCCTGGCCTTATTTTTCAGCAAGATAATGCCAGACCACATACGGCACGTGTTGTTATGAACTATCTTACAGCTTGTCAAACATTTCGTTGGCCAGCCAGATTGCCAGATCTCTCTCCAATGGAACATGTCCAGGATATGATGGGAAGGCGACTGTATCTACCAGGGAATGTTAATGACTTGTCCCGACAGTTGGAGTGAATTTGGCAAGAAATATCGCAGGAGACTATCAAGGTGTTTTATCTCTCTATGCCACGTCGTGTGGCAACTTGCATCTAGGCTAGACCTTATTAAGCTCGTTACTTTGTGACTATGCAAGTCTGAAATAAATCATTCAATTTTTCTGAAATTTATTCTGTACGTAATCTTTCTACCCACCGACTTTTGTCTTTATCGGTTCTTGGTGAATCGAGGTATTTTTTTTTTGTTATATAGTGTGTATATATGCACACACACAAAATCTTCAAACGTTTGAAAAAGAGGTATGAATATGAAATCGTTTGTAAGTATGGAAGAAATTTTTTTTAGATGTGTTTGAAACATTCTTCATAACATGCAGAGTGTACTTGTAAAAACCAGATATTTAGGGTTTTTTGTATTCTACAACAAAAAAACAACAACAAAAAAGTGGGAAAATTTTAAAAGAGAAAATTAAAATAAAATTCCGCCATTTTCGCAATTTGTTAGGTATTGTGATAAAATACATGCAACAAAAAAGTGTCTTTTTTTGGAACATTTTGACCCCTTAAGGGGTTAAAACCTCACTTTAGCATGGAGGGAAGGGAGATATATAAACAAAGTCGTCCTCCATCGCGGTTCAAAATTACGAGGTCTGTAATCAATAATCCTTGGGTAGCTTTAAAATGTGACATTGATAAATAATCAATAAATTTTAAAATAAACACGATTACTTACTTTTTTTTAAAAAAAAAAAAGAAAGAAAGAAAGGAAAAGAAATTTTAAAGTATAAAAATATTTTTAACTACAGCGAGTTGAGAAGATAATTAGATTAAAACGATTTTCAAACAATTTATTATTTTAACAAGTGTTTAAGAAATGTAACATTTCATTGCATTCATGCTTGCTAAAAGTCACTGAACTTTTTTTAAATTTAGTAACTCTCGCCCATCTCGTTAAGTTTGTGTTCCACTTATAGTTTAAATCATTATTTTTAAATTTAATTAAGTATTTTTCTTCAGTTTGATGATTCAACATGAACAAAAACTCGTCTGCTAAATTTCTTCTTTGTTACTTTTTTTTTCCTTCTTCCTTTAGCAAAGCAGTAGAGATAGGTATTTTTAAGCGAATTGAAACAATTATCTTTTTCGCCTGTCATTCATTGTTGAAGAGCGTGGGTTTTTAATATTTCTGGAAAAAGTATGCTTTTAAGCATAGTATATTTAAACCAAGGTAAATTTTAACACGGGAGAAGGAGCGCCCTTCATAATTAGCGTTAGTGGTCTCGCGGGGGTGACTGAGTCACCCCAATCATATTTTTTTTTATAATTATTTTATTGAACATCATAAAAATCGTAATTTCAGTGAATAATTTAACTAAAATAAAATATACTTACTTACTTTTAAGGACTTTTAAATTTTTCTTTAATAATTTGAGAAATAAATCCAATCAAAGGAATAAAAACGTTTCAAGTGTGCGTGGCTTTCTTTAAAGGCACAAATCACAGACTCTTTTTGCTAACATTACAGGAATGATATTTTCAATCAAAGCTCTCAAATATTTTGTTCAAGTCATTGTAGTTTTATTGTCCTTTGATGATTGACAAGTAGCATGTTGAACTTTTTTCTTACTTGTGTCTTCTTGACAAGGCGAAGTGTGTCTTGTGGTACACTTATGACATCATATTTTTCTTGATGGAGTTCCTTAGGTAGCACTTGAAAATTTTCCTTTCAACTCAAACGTTTCATGTTCGTCACTTTTCTCGAATTTACTATTGCTCTCATGATTAATATGCATTATTTCAGCAGGCTCTTCCCTTGCTTGATCAGTTTAAACCTTCAATAGAGATCACAGATGCCCATTTCATTTTTATATTCTGCTAATTTACAACTATAAAACATAATAAGTCGTACATTACAGCAATCAAAACCACTAAGTCATTCCCAGGGGCGGGGGAATGTGGCATGTTCATAGAAAATATTTCGGTACAAAAGTGGTCGCGCATTGAACTCAGGCACTCCAAGTACCTTAAAATTGTAAGAAAGGTCTACCATTCCCAAAAAAGAGGGAGATATGTGACAAATACATTTTAGTTCCCATGAAGACTGCCATATAAGAGGATGCTGACAAGGTTATTGATAACAACTAAACAGTTTTACAATAACTAAAGATTTCGTGAGCATGGGGGGACTCTGTGCCCAGCACGCTATTCCCTCGCTATCGTGACATAATAATATAAATATTTTACAATACAAAAAGAAGAATACTTTTTATAATTAAACTTTAATGAAAACTTACTAAAAATATTTTCTTTTAGCCGAAAAATTCTGTTCCCCGATATTCTTCTTTGAGGTAATATTAAGCTTTTTATGGACGAAAGCTATTCAAAAAATTAAATATAACATAGACTTGTGTTGCTAAATGATATTATCACCAAAACAGTAAAAAGGCCTGAGATATGGTATCTTCTTTTTCAGTTTTCCGCGATACATCCAGAGTGAAAAACATCTCCAAATATTGGGGAAGAAAACAAACTTGAAACTTGTTATATAACTGAATAAAAAAGGTATCCAATTTTTTATGACTTAAAAAAACAGTTCAACAATCAAATGAGTACTTGAAAATAAAAAGTTTCCACTATGTATTTGAATACTTGATAAAAACTGGTCCAATATGTTAGAGAGGGGGGAAGGGAAATGCAAGTTTTCTTTTATGTTCCCAATTTTTTTAACCAGTAGACTTTAGCTTAGTTATTTTATTTTTTAATTTACTCTTTATTTTATCTTTATTTTCTGTCTGTCTGGGTTGTCACACTGACTTGTATGTACTTCAAAAAAGGAGCTATGATTTCTGAGAAATAACGGGATGAGATCCTTGCTTTTTATATCGTGCCATACGCTGATACTGTTGTCGATGAATTCATCTTAATGAGTTATAATAAATGATTTTACAAATCGGAGCTGGTTGATGAACATCTTGAGGATATCAAAGTTCGGAACGAATGGAATAGCCAGTTTGATCTCCATTCCTTAATCAATAGACATCTCTGATAGACACCTCGTGACCGTGGTAGCCTAGTGATTAAGGCAATGGACTCGTGGCAGGCGTGTTATGAGTTCGAGCCTAGCACCGCTGAAGACCCGCCGTGTTGGGAAGCGATGCACGTTAAATCTGTCGAGAGCTCAAACGTCCTCCGGTCGGTGTGGTGTGGAAGTTAGAAAAGGGGAATGCCAGCTCAGTTGTCGTCCTGGTCACTTGACCATGGTTCAAAATTACGAGGACCGTCGCAAAAAGCCTTAGTGTAGCTAAATAAGGCAACGTAAATCTTCACTCACTTAATAGGCACCTTAGTAGAGAGATGATTGCATTATATATTAAATTCTCCTCCGATATCATTAAATGAGCAGGAACAAAAATAGTATGGGCGCAGCTCCCCATTCCCTTGTCCGGTAATTTAACTAACAGCATGGGAAGTCAAAATCATCAATGCAATCACAAGTAAAAAATTGGACATATTTATTATTAAAACCCATTACTTAAAATATGTCATATGTTTTTAATCAAACAATAAGCTTGTATACAAGTTGGAATTTTTTCGTGAATCAATGAAAAAAACTACTTGGAATTGAAAAAGAAATCGCTTAAAGCAGCAACTCTACCAAGTTTAATGTTTTTATACTCCTCTGCTTTCAAATTGTGTGTGTGTGTGTATGTGTTTCTGGTAATTCCGAACATTTGGGTCCTTTTCAGATTGTTGTAGTCGTAGAACGGATAAGAAAGCTTTATGTTTTTAGATGCACATTTATGTTTCACAAACATGAAATAAGCAGCAACTTATAAAGCAATACAACACTACACGCTGTTTACAGAATGATAGCAAACAATTCATTGTTCGCTCCAGAGATCTCAACCCTTTATAATTTTGGTAAACTGGAAACTGTTAAAATCATATTATGTCCGTCTATTCTGACAGGTCAAAATACGCATGTGATGCAATATTGCCTCATCCTGTTTAAAAACGCTAACGTTTCAGTTTTTGGGGAAATAAAATTTTGGTTATTTCACCTAAGGCAGGTAAAATAAAATTTTATTTTCACGCGAAGTGTCAAGACCCTTAAGAATTAAAATCTCTCAAGAGAAAAATGTCAGAGAATTGTTCCATATATATATATATATATATATATATATATATATATATAATATATATATATATATATATTATAACAGTACCTCTTTGGGAGAGTACTGTACACGTTTATATATTCAGAAATATTGTTATTAATTACATACAACGCAATAAATTTCTAGTTTTAAAAAAATCAGAAAAAATATAAAAACTATAAACATTTTACTAAGTATTGCTTAATTCAAAAATACCCAATTGACTTTATTAATAGTTGTTTGAATAAAGAAATTCTAAATAGTAAGGATTAAAATTCCATAGAATATTAATAGTTTATTACTATAAATTTATCATTTCTTTCCTAGATAGATATAGTTACCTCCATATTCTAATATTAAATCAAATTATTTATTTTCTCTTAGCTTTTTTTTTTAACTCATATATAATTCTAGTGTCCCTAAAGTAATGGTAGTATGTATACACTTTTTAATTTTTTATTTCTATTCTTTTTATACTTTTGCTAAGTGCTACTAGTCAGCCATTCCCATGCTTTGAATTTTCATTTGGGTCCAGAATCTGGAAATAACTTGTTTTTTGTACTTAGATTTAGTGCGGGCCTGCCTTTTTAAATGCAATTTTTAAATAAGTTGCCCTTTTCTTGTAATGGATTTAGATATTCTAACCATTATTTTCAACAGGTTTTTTGCTCAGTATTATTAACAGAAAGGGGGAAGTTGGCTGGCCACAAAAAATATTCCCACACAACCCTACTTTTATATATTTTATATAAATTATTTTATATATAAGCAATGTTTATAATAGTGTAGCATCCATATCTTTATGTATAACTCTATTATTTTTAATTTTCCATGTACCTTTTCTATAAAGAATTGTCTGGTAATCTTGCAATTTCTATTTTTTTTTCAGTTTTGATTATTGATAATTCGTCTCTCAAGTAGATAATTTTGACTCTCTCTCTCTCTCTCTCTATGTGTGTGTGTGTGTGTGTGTGTGTGGTGTGTGTGTGTGTGTGTGTGTGTGTGTGTGTGTGTGTGTGTGTGTGTGTGTGTGTGTGTGTGTGTGTGTGTGTGTGTGTGTGTGTGTGTGTGTGTGTTAGAACAATGTGTGTGTTTTAGAACAATGTGTGTGTTTTAGAACAATGTGTGTGTGTTTTAGAACAATGTGTGTGTGTTTCAGAACAATGTGTGTGTGTTTTAGAACAATGTGTGTGGGGTGGTGAAATCATTTTAATAAATCACATTAAATTAATTTACAAGTTGAGCTTGTCATATTCAATTTTAATAAATTTCTGCTTCGTAATTGGAAATCCAAAGAACACTATCACATAATATTCCTAATGCATCCATCGTGACATTGTATAGAATTTTAAAAAGTTAGAAGCACACACAATGTTTATATTTAAAAAAATAATTATATTTCTTAAAAATTGATAACAAATTATAATCATATTCTGCGTGTATGTCATAGCTCTCCAGCAACTAAAACAATCAGTAGATGAATCCACGAGTCTCCCTTTTTTTTCGAACCATCAATCAAAAAAACGTAAGCAATCTCAATATAATATAGAAACCTAATTGTTTGGAACATTTATATTTAACTGACGTCCTCTTCGAGCTCGTTATAACTTGTACCAGCCGGTCTTTTTTCAACCATCTAATTGGAAACAGTAGAAACGGATATATATTTCCTAAACAGTGACCTTCGTAATGGTCCAATCACGCCATCATTTAGAAACAGAAAGTGGGGCAGCTCAGTTTTTACCTGATGCCCACATTACGTTATATCCTCCTTCATACCATCGATTACAATATCACACCTCATATACACTAAATGACCTTACCCACGCGAAAAATTAGGAAAACCCTCCTGTGAGAACTGCCAAATAAAGCCTTGAAAAACAGATAAATTGATAACGAAAAAAAAGGTACATCACGGTACGATCTCTCACGTAAAAAAATCATATGAGCTTCACCCTACTTTCTCACAATAAAGCGGACAGGTGAAGGTTACAAGGTTCATTTGTTCGAAAGACCACAGGAAATATTACAGCAGTAAAATTTAAGGCGTTCTCTCTCTCTCCAAAGTGAAGTAGAGCACGGCGACCATTCATAGAAAATGGATTTATTTTTCTCCCTTATTATTATTTTTTTTAAAGTCACGCCTAAAATTTTAGAGGATTATTTCCCCCTTAGGGTCGCTCTGAAACTGTAGGTGGGACCGACGTCTTGTAAACAAAGCTGAGTTCACAGAAAGAAAAATATTTCGTAGTCTCCTTATGTAATAATAGTTTACTGGTGTTCTGTTCGTGGTTTTTTTCTCTTTGGGTTGAAAACTTACATTGTCGTATTACAATGAATCTTTATTAGTTTGACATGCTTTTAGAATAATATTCAAATATACCTCGTTAATTTCTTCTTTCCAGTGATGGTTAAGAGCTTTTCGTAAATTCGATTTTGCTATAAAGCTGTGAAATAACATGTAAGTGAAATGTTTGGAAAAGACTTTTTAAAAAAATTAATGAATATTCTATTTCCAAGGACTAAAATAAAAAAAGCAGCAGAAAGAAGAAAAAATTCCTAATTTTTTTTTTTTACAAAAACTGATTAATTTATTTGAATTATTAATTTATTGAGTCATTGTTAGTTTTTACTACAGTTAATATCCTATGTACAAAGAACCATTATTTGCCATAAATAACTATATTTAATCCAAATGCTCGAAGCGATATATGTATGTATAGTAATGCTAATGGGACCTCAATTACCGTATTCCGGGCAGTTTTAATTCAAAATATAAATAAATAACACGAAGTGTACGGGTACGCATTATACACCGGATATAAAAAAAACAATAGCCTTAAAAATAAAAAGATAAGCATAAAATCTCTACATGTACTACATATTCCTAAATGCTGCCTATTTTTTTAAAAATTGACATACTTTATGAATTTTAATTACAGTAGTACCTCGACTTACACTACCCTTCTTATGTAAATCCGGAGTTACGCTATTTTAAAATCTCGTCGGTTCGTCTTTGGTTTGAGAGGAAAAACAGTTTGCTAAAATCGGTAATGTGTTTGAAGAATTTGCCGAATTTTTGCCAGGCAAATAAATTCAGAAAAAGTTAGTGATGACTTTCAAGAACTGCTGGTTTCACACAATCAGGAGCTGACAATTGATGAGCTCATGGAAATGCATGAGCAAAAGCAAAACATCGAAGAAGTCTGTCTTTAGGCTCAGTTCAAACAGAAGATCGAACGATGGTTGAGAATTTGACAGAAGGCCTCAGTTAAATTGAAAATAGAATTTCAAATTTTAGAAAATGTAGACTTGAACGATGAGCAAATTTTTTCAATAAAACAAGGAATAAAAAAAAATTATTAACATACTACGAGGAAATTTTGCAGGAGAGAAAAAAACCTTTGAGCCGGCAGACTACATTGTTAGATTTTATGAAACATTCTACATCAAAGAAAATTTGGCTAACGATTTTGTATGATCTAAGATTTTATTAAACATTTTTTTCTAAATTATTATTTTCTTTCTTCCGCAAATAAAAATAATTTATATGTATTTATATGCGGAATTATACCCCGACTTACGCGGTTATATACTTAGTCCCACCTATCGTGTAAGTTCGGGGTATTACTGTGTTCGGATAACAAAAGAAGTTCGTGATATTTGTCTTCTGTTCTATCTTCAGGTCATCGAATTCTGTTTCATCTTCCCCATCACTGTAACTCTAATCTATAAATAAATAATAAACTTCGGCTCCATTTGTATTGTTAAACATACGAGGGCTCTTTTTTAAGTAAGGTCCGTTTGTTTTTTAAAAAATAACAACAATATTTTGTTTCAAAAAACCTTTATTTTAGGATTGTACATGCTTTTGCCTGTTTTCCTACATAGTTGTAGAGTTTATTAATGCACTTTTTATACCTTAGAACTAAGTTCTGAAAATCCTCTTCAAAGAAGTCTGCCGCCTGGTTGGACAGCCAAGAGTCCACGGCGGCTCCGCTTTCACCTCTTAGTTGTCACTGAAGCCCTTCCCACCAAGACTGTGTTTGAGGTACCAGAAAAAGTGGAAATCGTTAGGGGAGCAGGGTTGGGGCTATATGGTGCATGGTCCAAAACCTCCCAGCCAAAAGATTCGATTACTTTCCGAGTCGTTCGAGAAGTGTGAGGCCTTGCGTTATTGTGGAGAAATAAAACACCTTTTGACAGCATGCCATGCAGTTAAGAAATGAAAGCGGCCGTGAACTCTTGGTTGTCCGACCAGGCGGCAGACTTCTTTGAAGAGGATTTTCAAAACTTAGTTCTAAGGTATGACAAGTGCATTAATAAACTCGGCAACTATGTAGGAAAATAGGCAAACGTAAGTACAATCCTAAAATAAAGGTTTTTCTGAAACAAAATATTGTTGTTATTTTTTAAAAAACAAACGGACCTTACTTAAGAAAACAGCCCTCGTACTATATTTTAAAATAATTTCTTAATTATGTCAGGTTTAATTTCATTCCGCATTTTCATTATCTATTCACACACTATATCTAGAATTCAAAAGATAAGAGCATTACTCATGCACATTTCGGATTTCTTCCTTTAAAAAAGGGTGCATTATACGGTAAATGTATCTAAAAACTGAAAATTGCAATTTGAAAGTTTAGGTGCGCGTCATACGCCAGTACACGTACTTAGACGGAATATTAACAAGTTTTTTAATTGTTACAAAGAAAAATTGAAGTTGTTGGTGTTATTTAAAAGAAACAATTTACGTCAAAAATTGTTTTTTCTCTACTCGTCTTCAAAGTAATATTTCAAAATTTGCGTCCCAAACTAGAGGGTAGTGAAAATAAAACATTTTATTTCTTTAATAGGTATTTTAAAGTTTTTTCTCAATTCCTGTACTTTCATGGTAATTAAAATGCATGGTAATGTAAGCTACCGTTCACAATTCTTCTTACTTACATTTGAATTGTTTCATCTAATTAAAAAAAATAATGAATAACTGTCAAAAAATCGACATTCCAAGCTTAAATATTATTTAAAATATATTTCACTTGCCAAGGATTACAAATAAAATACAAATGATTCTTATTGACACAGAAATAGCTGAAAAACAATATTTTGTGTCTTTTAAACTATTGTTATGTGTGCTCTCGATAGATGGCAGCATGATGATTAAAAATTTTAAACTATTTATACTTTTTAAACTCTGAGAAAAGTTTATCTCACATACATAATTATAAAATAAGACATAACTTTTCATTTGCAAGGTCAATTATTGAGTGCAGCATCTAAATTTAATAAGTAAAATGAGAATTTTCAGACAATTCATAAACACATGAAAAATATAAATTCTACAAAACATTGAATTACTGAAGCGTTTATTTTTACTATAATAAAAGCTGACGAGATGAAAAAGAACTGGTTTTTTAAGGAAAACATATTTCAAAGGAATATAAAATCATTGAAAATTCACTTATCAAAACTGTATACTGACATATTAGGAAGAAAAATGCGAATGCAATGAAAATGACCAAAACAAAACATAATATAAAAAGGTAAAAAAATATCACAAGTTAAAAGTTTTCATTACCTAGAAATCTATGAAGGGAATTTTAATCTATTAAAAAATATATTAATGTTGTAATAATATCAATAAAGCAAAAAAAAGCATAAAGATCTAAATTACAATCAATATGAAAAATGTATTCCATTACTGCAAATTTTTGTGTGCTAACTGGTTATATGTATATTTGGATAGATCAATTTTTTTTTTTCTTCTTTTTTTCAATCATTTTACTTTTTAAAAAAGGCCTATCATCTACCTAAGTAAAAGGTTCGAAAAAAATTCACACAAACTAAAATTAAAAAATGTTTTTCACTCACGCTTGAAGTTTTGGAAATTGGAGTAATTTCACTGTTTTTCTCCGTCAATATTTTTATAATTATTTAGCTTACTAATGTCACGGTGTTATTTCTCTAAGAGGGAAGTTTAGGATATGAGGAGAGAGAAAAAATAAAATATTTAATGTTTATACAAAAAGCTCAGAAAGCTCTAAATTTTGTAAAATTTGAGATTTGATGATGATGTCGGGTCCATGACGGGATCAAGTCAAACCATGGACCCAGATAACTGTTTTGGCAATCAATATTATCCGCATAGAGGCTTGTTGACGAAAACAGGCCCCCTATATTTTGTATAGCAGTAAGAACTGCTGGGCAGTCAAAAATATGAGCAATATGAGCTCTGTATTTGAACAATTGTCACAATTCCTATAAGTTATTTTACCATCTCTATCAATCTTCATTCCTCTCTAATGATCTGTTCTTAGACTTGCAATGGTCATTGTTATAAGGCGTCTCCGCTTATATTACAGAGTTGATAATTTACAGGAATTGACTTCTCTCTCAATTTGAAATTTGCGACAGCATTTGCGTCTTATAAGGTAACAATGATAAAGTTGTCATTGAGATTTCTAGCCTCTGTAGCCATTTTATATACATTTTTATTGCCTGTAATATTACCATGTGCAGGCAACCATTGGAGAAAGCAGATTTTATTTTAACTCATGCCATCTAAGCAAGCGAGAGTAAATCTCTTCAGTAATCCATGAACCTCTATTTAGAATTGCCTGGAGAGCAGCTTTTGAGTCACAAAAACTGACGAGACCTTTACCTTTAATTAGAGATATTTTGTAATATTATTCGCCTTTGGGTGTGATTTCACCTTTTATAATAAATTAATAAATGCTGAGTATATTTTAGATTTTGAATACTTTAACAATATATGTAGACCTGACTTTAGAGAAAATTCGGGTATTGGTCTTTACGAAAGGAGCCATCCTGAGGATGCCGTCTGTTTCTTCAGTACCATACACTTTTTGAAGCTATGTCTTAATTTTGACCTCATCACACCCAAAGAGGTGTGATAAGGAATCTTTGAAAATCTGGAACTGTGTAAATTATCTCACTATAACTTTGAAGGACAAATTGCACAATTGCTGCTGTTGCTCAATTAAAGACTCCATAAAGATCACTGAGAAATTATGTTGCTTTTAGGATGACCTATGATATAACGGGAATTGGGGGGGGGGAGATTTTATCTAAGAAGAATTACTGTGATCTTAGGATTCTCTCAGATAGTCGTAATTCGCTTCAACACCTTTACAAATGGCTTATTGTCGGCGACAAAACCAGTGTGTCTATCTTACACAAACTGAAACATATATCGCTGCATCATGATATTAGTTGATCCCATCTCATGTTAAACTTCACGACAGTGAAATGACGAGCAAACTAGTGAAGGAGGGCTGTAATCTTCCAACCCCTTCCACATCCGCCTGAACCTATCTGGAATTATACTCGTTAAAAAAAATCTCAAAGTTTCGTGAAGTGGTGGGTGTCTCCCCCTCATCATTGGTATGTGGGTAATAGACCCGGTCTGGCTCTCTAGCCCTCAAGTGTGACAGATGCTCCTAGACTACACTCTCTCGTCTTGGCAGGGGCCACATCAAGTACCTCTCATTCTCAGCAAATAAAAAGGATCTTCTCCATCTGTGCAAGGTATCAAGATCATCAGGCTTCCATCGAGCACATAATGAGTTGCACGGATCTCACAAGCAAAGATATCTACACTGATCCCTTTCTTGCACTCAACTCTTTGAGAGTCAATGATTTAATTGAGCTTATCTGACTTCGTCAGACACTGGAGGATTGGCAAGAACAACCTATGATGTATTTAGTTTGGGATACGGGGCAGGAGAAAAATTGAACTTGTTAATTCGAAATTTATATTGTTCATGTGAAAAGGCTCAAAGGAACACCTTACTTTACATTAAATTAGCTGGGTGGCGTGGTTGGTTTGTCGCTGGCCTTCTGCACCCAAGGTTGCGGGTTCGACCCCGGCCCAAGTCAGTGGATTTTCGTGATGCAGAAAATCAACAGTGGCCACGTCATATGATTATATGGCATGCAAAAGATCTCTATAGAGTCTGTGTGGCTTGTGCGCTCTCGGCAAGATTAAATGCTGGTACAAGTTCGCATCGTCAGAGCTCAGGTGCCACCCTCTGTGGAAGAAACTGGGCGTCAAAATTACCTGCGGTGATTGGTATCCGCCTATACGGTGCCGCACTAACGAGTGATACCTGCTCTTGGGGATGTACTAGGTCTGCAATGGTAAAAATACCAATCGACAGCCCATTAGATAAAAAAAAAGTAAATAAGCAAGATTTCGTATTTTTTTTAATTTTCTTTTTTATCTGTAATTTATAAAGAAACAGTGAAAAAAATTGGAAACATATATTTCCTTTCCATTTTTTTTTAATGAAAAAATAGTTTTTGAATTTTGGCTTCGGAGAATATTTAAACATAATGGACACAGAAAACCAGCGTATCATTGAGTTTAACGCCTTTTTTTTTAACGAAATTAGCCGTTGATATGTGTCATATTCCGACTTCTATAGAAACAAGGACATTTCTTATCAATTAATTTAGTTTATTTTCCTTGCATCATCCTGTATTTAATGATTAATATATATATTTATTTTTAAAAAGATTGCACCAGTTCTCCCACGTTTTTAATTAACGCGTTTAATTTAATGTACGGGTTCTCACGCGTTTTTAATCAGGAAGGATCTATTTTGTTTACTGTTTAATTTAAGAACTTCGCCTTGTGAAAAACACCTTGATATTTTCAGAATAGAATCATCACTTAAAGAGATATGAAGTGGAAAGTTGGAGGATGGGGTTGTAATTGTAAAGTAAAATAGTGAATCGGTAGATACAGGCTACAATGATTAGAATCTGAGAGTCTAGCTCAATTTTCGATAGAGTCAAATAAAAGAAACAGGTGTCTTTGGAGAGGGAGCATGCATGGCTACGCATCGAAGCCGTCTTTTAAAAGTTAAGCCAGCGTTTTTCAAACTGTGGGGAGTGCCCCTTAGGGGGCATGATAACTTTATAAGAAAGGCGCAAACATATCAAAAAGTCGAAAATAAAAGATTTTAAAAAAATTCCAAATTTACTGAAAGGAAGCAAAACAATACATTCTGACATAGTAAATGTAAAATACACATTTACACTGATATAATATACTTATAAATGCATCAATACTGCACACTGTATTTAATAATTACATTATCAATACTAAGTTAAGACGAAGATTAATAATTACTAGTGACTCCTATGGGCTTGCCATATACAAACTTTAATACTTATAATAATAATTTGAGCAGTTTATACTTAAAATCGTATTGTAGCTTCAGCATCAAATACATTATTATTGAACACGTTGTTATTGTACGGAGGGGGGCGCGATGAGAATTATGTTTGAAAATTGGATCGTAAGCATTCAAAGTTTGAGAAGCACTGAGCTAAGCTAATCCTTATTACAAAGCTTGCCCAAATGAAAAGTGTACACGTGTAATTGAGTCAGAAGGATGGCTGTAGAAGCTGTACAATATAAAGGGAGCATACTCATATAGTAGTCTACAATAAAAATAAATAAACCATAATCGTTTGGTGAAGTAGTATATGAACTACTCAACAAGATAAAATGAAAATAATGTTTTTAATTTTGCTGTTCTGTTAATAAAATAATTTATTGGAATAAATAATGGCTTAGTTTGTTTCTTGGTGCCGTAAAATTAGTTTAAAACGTAATTTAAATACGTAAAATATAGACCGAAGGGAGCATATGCCGCATACGACGTGCAATAATGAAACCTGTTCGTCGTAAAGGAAATAAATCAAAAGTTAAGTCCTTCGATTCATGGATGCATCCATATCGAAACAATGCGTGGTTGTATGGTTTCTGATTGCGGAAAATGAGCTGGATGTGGGCATCTATCAGAGAATGGGGTCAGTCTATGGTGAAAACAGCTTAGTTCGAACAATTGGTGCAAAAGTTTTCGTGAAGAGTAGCAAACGATATCAGATATCCATGACAATATCGGCCCAAACGTCTCCCGTGAAACCCAGACAACCTTAAAAAAATTCCGTTGAAAAGTATTGGAACACCCGCTGCACAGTCCGAATTTGTGTGTGTGTGTCTTCTTGAAACTTTTCACACTTTTTTCCACTTAAGGAGCATTACGTTTCCATTTGGATGATGATGTGAAGAAAGCTATGCAGGACTTCCTCGAGAATCAACCACCATATCAGCCGTATCAATGATACGGGGCCCCAACATGTGTAAGTAAAAAATTATGAGGAGCCCGCAAAAAGGCCTCCAAAAAATTTTCATACAGGACCTATTCAGGACTAGCTACGCCGATGTTGTGTATTCTTAAATTTTATGTACTAGGTTTCTTTTATTTTGTGCATGCATTCTTTCTGTTAAATATTCACTATGTTCATTAATGTTCACTATGTTTTATCAAGTATTTGTTACACATTATGCCCATTACCACAGTAATACGCAATAACGATTACAATACTGGTAAAGTGAGACTAGTCATCCCTTTTTTAAATCAAAAAATTTAAAAATGAATGGTTGAATAGTGTTGAAATCGATATTTTAGATCCAAGTCAAATGATGAGGATGACACTTTCACACATTGACACCTTTTTTTCTCCCTTCCTATTATACGATATCAAATGAAATCAGATCTACAGTATTCTATTAAACTTTAAATTTGATAAACATGATTAGCATTGTGAAAATTGTTATATTTTGTTTAAGCTATATCTTCGCATAATACAAAACACTCAGACTCTAACTTAAAACCCTCGTTTCAGATTGAAAAATACAGCAACCTTTATAATATTCTGAGATTCTCTATCTCTTAGAAAGCCACATATTTTAATAGGTATACTTTTCATTTTTCTTTAAAAATTTGGGATACATTTGGGAGAATATATGGGATACATTTTTTCCTATAAAATGTATCCCGTATATTTTCTCTTAAACTTTAAGGTTAAATGTTTGTTCTCCTTTTAAATATTCTAGTTAAATTTGCGCTTATGAAATATCTAGAAGACACTATACTTGCATAATAAAGTGATGTATGTCATATAACAGTACGAATTTATTACAAGAATTATTTTATTTTGTGCCTGAAATTATGTTTCAAGTTCACTTGGACGTAATTGGAAGACACCCTTAAAATATAAATCTCAAATATAACAAATTCTGATAAACTATTACGTTTTGAAAAATTGTGTATTTAAATGATTATGTATGTAAACATGATTATAAATTTTGATATTCAAATTGGAGAATTTAAAATAACTAGCATTATTTCAATGTAAAAGTTGTTCAACGCCATTTTTAACATAACTCTTCCTTTCTCCTGTTAAATTGCAATTAGTAACTTTTTTTTTTTTGCTTAATGATATCATTGCTTAAACAAACAAGGATGACCTTGTTGATTTACTATCTTATAAAGTTGTAAGATTCTTGATAACAAGTTCCTTTAAAACATATTAGCATAAAAACTTGCCTGGAACTGTGAAAAATGACCTTAATAATTACCTGTTTACCATTTTCAAGCCATATCAAATATTTGATAGTGAATTACAAAGGAATTTTCATTAACATGAAGAGCTATCATCATTACTCGAACTCTAATTAATATGCAAGAAACAAGCTCGGAAGAAATTAAATAGATATGTTTCCAAAATAGCTCCTGGCTTTAAAAAAAGGAATGGATTTAGATTGTTTTGACGTGATAATGTTTCAGCAATGTTTTTAGCTGGGTGCTGATTTTCCATTCAGCTTTCGCATGAAAAAAACTGAATCTAAAGCAATTATGATACCGGCAACAGACAACAGGAATGGAAGCTTGGATATCGTTACATTTCGGACAGGGAATGAGAGTTAATTTATGTAGCACTATTAAGTACCACAAGGGCTATTGGAGACGGACCTTATAATTTTTAACCAGTCCCCTGCACCTTAAAAATATTCTAACTTTAAATAATTCCAAAAGATTATGGAATTCGACTACATCCGGGATGGGCATTAAGTCGATCACGATCGACCGGTGGACATTCAAGACATTTTGGGGTGACCGCCTTTACTAAGACCTAAGATACGCTTACTAAAAGAAACCTATTTATGGAACACTGATGCCAGCTAGAATTTAGAATTGGCTTTCAACAATCGATGAGACTATGTTTACTTAGCAAATGAGTTGATAAATGTTCAAACAACACATGTATCTTCATTGGAAGCAAACGATGACTCTTAATACGTTCACTGTCACTGTAGGGGGAAAATTCCCAACACGCCGACTGAAGCGGAGAATAAATGTTGATGATCAGCTTTTCCCGCGCTTTCACGAGATTGGGTTCTTGTGTTGACGTCATGTCTCGCAGACTCGCTAGCGAACAAATTGAGTACATACGTCGGTTTCAGATTCATCAATTCGCGTAAGTTCTCTGCTCGCTGAATTGAATACTCCCACGGTCTAGAAGTCGCTCATAGTTGTTTCAAGCATTCAACTTGACAACCTTGTGTTACTTGAGCTTTTGTAGCAAAAATAGTATTCAGTCACATTTTAATGGAGGGGTACAATGCCGAAAACAAGTGTTAAAAAAAAGAAAACTTACAGTTTTAATACAGAATGACCACACCTACGTCACAGGGTGGACCGCAATACTTTAAAAACATTAGAAGTAGTCCGTACCCTAGAAAAGTCCGCCCACCCCTGAACTATATATTTAATTAATTACTACAATGCTCTCGGCTGTTCAAACTTTTATGAAACAGACTTTTAATATGCTAAATATGTAGTTACTTTTATTCAAACAAATACACCATAAACACTCAGATTATGGAATATACAAAAGATGGCATCAGGCATTAAGGGAAACAATCAACAAACATAAAGAAGTAAGAAATTTTGAAATCGAAGCTGATTCACAAACCAAATGAAAATGTCTATATGTTTTCATAACCGTATTTAAAATTCATTCATCGTAAACTCAGCTTTTCTCTTTTCTATCCTACTTCAGAGAAGTATATCATATACAAGAGCTAGATAAGGACGTTACATTCAGCTGTTTGCATAAGCATACTTTTAAAAATGTACATAAAGTCATTGGAAGAAGTAAAATCAATAGAACGAAAGAGAATAAAATCACATTATATGAAACAACAAAGTTAAGAGAAATTCGCTCTTTACTTATCCATTTATGGTGTACAACATTCTTATAACTTAAAAAAAATATTTATAAATGCTTTATTTGTTGCACTTAAGATTTCAATAATAGCATTACACTATTTGACATTAGAAATGAAACACCAAGGAGTATGACCAATAAATGAAGAAATTCGGCAAACTTATAAAGGCAGTGACAAACAATAAGTGACGTTCATTTTCAAATGATACTTTTTTTACAGAGCAAGAATAACGCCAGTTCAATAACTTGTAGGACCACTTTGGGCAGCGACACACGAAGCAAATGTATAAGTGCAAAATCAACAAGAGTACGATGGTGTCTTGAGGAATGGCTTTCCCTTCCCTGTTCACCATTTGTCACAATTCGTCTTCTGGTCGCTGTGGTTGTAGGATATGTAGGTGGTGTTCAATCACGATCCAGGCAAGTTTGATTGCTGAGAGATCAGGGCAGAATGAGAGACATGGATGCATCTGTCCACCCTGCAGAGCCCCGTAGCTGATGTGCACTGTGGGAGATCACTCGCTATGCTACTAGTAAAAGAAATTGAGTACCCCCGAAGGTAAGGAAATATCACCGGTTGCTGCATATCATCCACGTACAGTTGAACCGTAATAGTACCATGCATACGAACCAGATGTGACTTGCTATCGCGCGCGATGGTGCCCCAGACCACAATGCTTCTACTGTCACGAGGCAGGGCTTTCCACGTATGTGGCTAAACTCAACATGTCACCCCATCTATGACACATGGCGACTTTCACTGGACTAATAGAAACATGATTTGACCAAGAACACAACCCGTGCCATTCCATCAATCATGTCACCCGGAACCAAACGTAATGCTGTGAAGTCAAAGGCAATCTTCTCAACAGGCACCACGTGTGCAGGTCACTAGCAACTAATCGACGGGTAATGGGTAAGGTTAACATGAGAAACTCAAAGATTCCTTGAACACATGCAGCAAAAGAGTAGCAGATGTTACTTGCAGGGCCGTCATAACTTGTCAGTGGATGTGTTGATTCACGAGTGCAAACGTTGTTTTGAGCTCAACGGCACCTCTCAAATTTTCCACATTTTCTTATTTTAACCATGTTAGCCTCAGCCGGTGTATCGTGGACATTAATAGATGAGTTTCAGCTGAGCTATGATGGTATGGACCAGGGGTAGCGAACAAGTGGCATGCGGGCCATTGATTGCACGCGACACAATATGTTTGGCACGCCAGTGATCCAAATGGTTTGCATTTTATTTCAAAATTTCAAAGCTCACTGTGAAGTATTACGAACAAACGCGAGTGATCGGTCGCGGGGTGGAGGGGAACACACTCGATTGTTATTGTCTTGCCTTAGTTACATTGTAGACTACAATTGCTTATGATGTTAAGTTTGTCTACGGATATCACAGTAAATTTAATTGACACAACTACAGTGGTGGCAAAAAGTCCTGAACACACTCATGTTTTAGCGTAATTTTTGTGTTTGACTTCATTTTTCGTTGTGAAATTATCGCACTATCTTAAATATTGTTATTGATTTTAATGTACTTTTTCATGCTGATTTCAAATATGTTTGTAGATTTTACTTTTCATCTAAAGTAAATAGTTTAATTGATATATTGAAAAAACCTTGACAAGAAAGCACAAGGTTATTATAAGAATGAGTGAGTGTGTTTTCTACGAATGAAATGCTTCGTTATTTCAACCAATCAGAGAGCAGTAGCGATAAAGGGTTGAAATAAAAAGGTGAAACGTGGTTTATTATATTGAATGCAGTTGTGTGCTTGTGGAAAATAGTGTATTGAAAGCAATTTGAAGTGCGTTTGTGGAAAATATTGGAATTATGGCTAAATTTTCATATCTGCCTGAGAATAAAAGGTACAAAATAATGCATTTGAAAGAAGAAGGTTATTCTATGCACCAAATTGCTGCTAAAGTACCATGTGGCCTTTCTACGGTTGGGAGAACTTTGAAAATATTTTCTGAAACAAATTTTATTGCGGACAGAGAGCGATCAGGACGACCAAGAAAAACATCTTTACGTGAAGACATGTTATTGTACAGAATTTCACTTTCAAACAGAAAGCTTAATTCCTCGCAAATTTTGAAACAATGGACTTTGACATCAAATGTGAGTGTGTTCCCAAGAACTGTTAGAGGAAGACTGCTGGAAATTGGGTTACGAGGCTGTAAAGCGCACCCAAAACCATTACTGACTGAATTTCAACGCAAGAGGCGATTGACGTGGTCAAGGGAACATTCATTATGGACTATTAAAGCCTGGGAAAAGGTAATATTTAGTGACGGGGAGTCAGTTTTGTATTTCTGGCAACCAAAGTAGTGCCTATGTAAGACGATGCACTCATGAGGAATTCAGCCCTCAGTGTCTGAAGCCCACAGTAAAGTACCCGACAAAAGTGATGATATGGGGTTGCATGTCTTCTTATGGTGTTGGAAGACTTCACATCGTTAGCGGAACAGTGAAAACCATGGATTACATTGAAATACTACAAAATAAATTGCTACCAACTGCGAGAGATCTTTTGGGGAATCAGTCATGGATTTTTCAGGACGATAACGCCCCTTGTCATCGTGCAAAGGTAGTACAGAAATGTTTGAAAGACCATACTGTGAATAGAATGAACTGGCCAGGACGGTCTCCCGACCTTAATCCGATCGATAACTTATGGTTTAAAATTGGTTATAAAATTGGTTACAGTGCAAAAGATATCTTTTTGTAGTAAATAGAGTTTTGTGTTGTTAGAATTTAGTGTCGTTAGTTTTATTAATTTTTTCCCAATAATCACAAGTCAAACTTATTTGACGGCACGTCTATGCCTCATTAAGCACTCTTCAGAAAAAATGGCACGTTGATCCATAAAGGTTCGCCACCCCTAGTATAGACTAACCTTTTTCTCACTGACAATTATCATGAGCCTCGAAAAGTGTCTGACTACTGGAATATCCTCCGTTGGCGGTGACCTGGCATTCCTTACAAACACACAAAGACGAGATCTATGCCTCATTAAGCACTTCTTCAGAAAAAATGGCACGTTGATCCATAAAGGTTCGCCACCCCTAGTATAGACTAACCTTTTTCTCACTGTACAATTATCATGAGCCTCGAAAAGTCGTCTGACTACTGGAATATCCTCCGTTGGCGGTGACCTGGCATTCCTTACAAACACACAAAGACGAGATAAAAAAATTCCACAATGATATCCTTGATAGAAATAATGGCACCGATATTACCATTTCTTCAGGTTCCTTACCTTATGCCCTGAACAGCATGTGACTCGGGGAGGAGTACCAGCCCTAAAAATTACATAATTTCCTGTCTACTCCTTCTTAGTGTTGCATTTTGAATGTCACGTAGTATATATTTATCAATATATTTATAAGTATGTACCAATATATAAGTATGTAGAACGAAATATAACCTATGTATTAATACATCGGAAGTATTAATTGTGTTCAATAATTTTTATACTGTCCGTATAACTAAAAAGCTTACATGTGACATTAATATTGGAGATTTTTCTGTTTGGTAACAATCTTTTAAATTTGAATCCTATTTTTTTTAAACATATGAGACAAGAATAGTCTTGAGACCGCGTAATTTTTGTGGTTTAACGGGAAAATACAATACAATATTAATTAACAAAATATATGAAAACATTTAAATGATTCATTGTTTGTTTCATATAGCTCTATCATATTCCTCTGGCCATTCCTCTCCCTCCCTTCCATTTTCTATTGCTACTCAACCATTTGAAATTTCTTCGGCAATTTATCTCTACTCAGCTGTACAATCCAAACTTGTTTTGTTTTTCTCTGCTATGTTACTAGTATTTTACCATTTTAAATTAATTTAATTCAAATTTCAGGTACTCAGTGGAAGTATGTGAAATCTTTTACAAAGCTCAGATG
The DNA here is from genome assembly GCA_019973975.1 of Trichonephila clavata. Taxonomy (NCBI): domain Eukaryota; kingdom Metazoa; phylum Arthropoda; class Arachnida; order Araneae; family Nephilidae; genus Trichonephila; species Trichonephila clavata. The sequence goes on along the minus strand of BMAO01023102.1, from coordinate 145,448 downwards.
AATAAAATCATTAGCGTGAAAAAATGTAAATCATAACAAATTTCAAATTAAAAACATCTTTATTGACATACTATATTTTAAATTATGTGTTTACATTCAGAAAGTAATTAATTTTATTATGAAATAGAAGTTATTAAAGTTTGAAAACAAATCAAACACCAAAAAACAAACTGTAATAAACATCCGGAAATTGAAATAGGTACAAATATGATGATAAAAGAAAACACACACACACATATATATAAGGGTTTTATGCTAAGTAAAAGTTAATGGAAGTCCATTAAAAACAGGTAAAAAATTACATTTCTCTTATGGTGCTGCCATCTGTAATCTTTATCTAATACTAATTTCATATTCATATTTACTTTATAAAAATATTATTCTTTACGTAAATAAAATAGATTGCATTTGAAAATAAATTATGTAAACATTTCTTGAATAAATATTGAACAGTTTATGAGTTTTCAAATATAAAGTTATCTTCTAATTTTTTTATAAACATACAAAAATTGAATTACTAACAGTTTATATGAGAGCATGTTTATATAAATACTTATACGAAGAAAAAGAGTTTATTTGTTAATAATATAAAAATTACTTAACACAGCACAAGTATAATAAAATATACGAAACATAAAAAAGTGTAGTAATTTAAAATACCCTCTTCTCCATAATATGCCGAACTTTATTGATAAAATAATTTTTTTTTTTAATTTGGAAAATCAATAATATATATGCATTCTAACTCTTGCTCCGACTGTGGATTTCATTCTTTAATTTTATGTAGGTTTAAATTTAAAATCAAAATTAATTTTGAGTGTCTTATAAATATTTGAATAAATAGTGCTTTCTATTTTGATATTTTTTTTTCTCTTTAAAAAAATTATTTAACGACACTGTATTGTAATTTTTTAAACTAAATCATTTTCATAACAGTCGCCATCTTTTATTTTATATGAGAAATTTAAAATAGTTTACCTTCAATATGTTTATCATAAAGTATATATAATCGAGTTTTGTTTTTTAATTAAAAAAAAACGATTAAGTATCGTTTCAAGTCATCAGTAAATTAATCATTTCTTCACTTGAAAAATCTTTTGTTTTATACATCATCTGATGCTGAAATTTCTTATAAATCATACAAAAGGTTATATTATGTCCAAAGTATGTTGTGTTGCTATAACAGTAATCTCTATTTCCGGGCCTATCACGCCACTGTTCAGAAAATCTAAACAATTTATACGAATTGATAATTTTTATTTTAAAGTAAATATTTGTTCTTTTTAGTAAATATATTCTTGGTTGATACAATATTTGTGAATGTATTCTAGGCTATAATTTGATAGGCTATGACAGTCTATGTGATCATTTTAAAAAAGATATGCAGGACAACAAACATTTTCAAGTCTAAATAAGAATTTCAATGTTACTTATAATAAATAAAATTGCATGTTAACTTAATTTTAATACAAAAATTTCACTCAAACTCATTTTTTAAGTCCTAACATTGTTCATTCATAACAGTGTAATCAGGTAGTTGTATAACTAGTCTTTTGGGAAATACTTTGGTCCACAATCATTGTAAAAATTTATCATACTACATTCTTTGTTTTGAAAGATAAAATTCTCTATCACGATAAATTCATTACGATATTGCTTTCGAAATTATTTGTAGCTATTTTCGAGTAACAATAGCTTGTTGTTACTCTTATTTCCTTTTAAAAGTCAATGATTACTGTGTGTTAAAGGACGTTACCATTACGTAAGCGCAGTAAAGGTGATTGGAATTGTGTTTCGATGAATTTTTTAAAAATCACAGAAGTAATCTTCTTAAGGATTATTCTGAGGGTGTTATTATAAAGCAACAAATTGTTGAAACTATTCTTCGCATAACTGTAAAAGTAATGGAATTAATACTGATATTAGGAAAGAAAGGGGTAAAAGAGCTGAAGAAAATTCTGAACTGTTTCAAGAATTTGACTCTGCCAAGTAAAGATTAGATATCTGTCACACTAAAAAATATATATAAACTTTAAAGAATCAATTCTAGAACTCAGTTTATAAAAAAGGATTTCAGCAAAGTAACTACGATCATATTTTCTTGGTAACATTATTTTTAAACATTTTTAAGTGTGTATAAAGTTTTTAATTATAGCTGTCTACGAAGTGCATTACAAAAAGAAATTTGAGAATATATGTACAGTCGACTCGCTAACTCAAACCTTCGATAATAAGAACCTCTCGCTATAGTATAAATGCTCAGTATATACTATATATATACTATGTATATACTATGTATATACTATATATATACTATGTATATTCTATGTATATACTCAGTATATACTATTCGAAGTATATGCTCAGCCCCTGGAAAAACGCTTGATATTTTGAACTAAAACAATACTTTTGGGTACACTCAATATTTCGATGTAAAATCTGTGGCCGGCCATAGCACAGCACTCGATAATTCGAAGTGATTCAATAAAACTCTCGACATTTCAAACTCTCACTATCAGAGTACTATCACTATCACTATATAGAGTCCTGTAGCAAACAGGTTGGAGCTTACATGTTTTGTATTGTCTCTGTTTGTCTCCCCTGTAACGTAATCCCTTTAATGACCATCAGAATTGACTCCGATAACTCTGAGAGAAGCTAAAATGTCACTAAACAAACTACGCATCTTTTCCCTTCAAAATCACGTTTATCAATCTTCATTTATTTTTGAAAAAATCTATTAACAGAGTTAGATTAAATGTCATAAAACAAACAAAAAAAGATAACAGATTTTTTCGTCAAAAAAATTAATTATGTACAGTATGTATTGTTTTAATACTTGTTTTTAATACATAAATGTATTTTTTAATACAGAACTTTTAACTACTACCTAATATTTATACTGTATAATACGTATTTTTTGAAAATACTTTAAAATAGTTTTTTTATGTATAATTGTTGTTTTATTACACAGTTTCAAATTTAAATGTGTTAGGGAAAAAATTCTCTTCATGTATTTTGGGAGGTTTTTCCTACCCTCGTGATGATTCGAACTTTTTCATTGGCCTCTTGAACTTCTAGTTATCGAGAGTTAACTGTATATATATATATATATATAATTCCTATTAATTTAATCCACAATAACTTATTAATTATTGATGGTCCATTCTTTCAGAACCCACGTTTAAATAATAACTAGCTACCCGCCCAATGGGAATCTTTTGAACTACATCTGTCCTTCCACGCAGAATAGGTTTATACCAATCGATTTATACAAGAGGGAAATGAACTTTTAATTCCCTCTGGAAAACTCTAGATATTCTTCTGGAAATTTGTTCTTTGTCCTTCGTAATTTAATCGGTTGCAGCAGCCGCGTATGTATTTTTTGTGCTGTGTGTTTTCTTTGTGGTGCTGTCCGTATATATTTGTGCGTCTCTACATGTTCAATAAACCGAATTTGCCAATTCAAAGGACACCTCGTTAATGTCATCAACTGAAACATCCCCATAATAAATTATAGTGATGTTTCAGTTGATGACATGAGAGATATATATATAGAGAGAGTGAGTATATAGTATATTATCATCTTAAATGATTCTGCGAAATTTTTTTTAAGAGATTGCTGACAATGCATTACCATACTGAAACAAAGGTTTCTCGTAAATGAAAATTTTTCATTACCGGCTGAAGGCTTCTGTTGGGTCGCAAAATAATAAACAAACAAATCGAAATCATACTAAAACAATTAACGATGTATAAAAAACTTATTTTCTAGAAATATTGCATAGAAAATGGCATAAATAGCATTAATTCAAATAATTTTGTGATACTCAAGAAAAAGGAAAAAATTTTTAACACTAAATGAAGAAACTAAAATACTTTATGTTTAAAAATGTCTTGCTGACAAATATCCGAAATGAAAAACATAGCCAACGATGAAAAAAATAGTAATATGCCATAATGAGAATGTTTTTCAATTTTTCCTCCCCCCCCCCCTCTTCTGTATTTGATATTTGACTTATTCCAAAAACTCTTAGCTGTTATATAATGATAATTGTTTCCTATTTGCTGAGCTTCAACAATTTTAAAGTGCATAAAATTGAAAATGTACAGCCTCTTCCAAAAAAGACCCATAGAATCTTTTTAGCATTAGAGATTAATAACATTTTTTTAAATTTATTTTAACTTAAAGAAACCCATGTAATTTTTTTCGTCATTCTAAAGCTTCTTATAACTTGTTCTGATATCAGAAAAATTCTTCTATTTCTGATAGCCATCCGCTCTAACTTCTTGACTCAGTTATTTGTGATTGTGTCTGAGCTTTATCTCACAGAAGAATCTGTAGAATCGTTATTATCTATCCCTTATCATAAAAACCCAAGTCAGGAACAAAGAAGGAAAACAAATCGAGCTAAAAATGAATTCCTAAAATACCTTGGCATAACCACATTAATATTTAAGCTATGCACAAATTTTTCAAAGAAATTCTTAAACATAGATGTCCCATGACTTATCAAAAACCTGGGTTCAATAAAAATCAAAGAAAACTAAATTATACCACCGTTCACTTTTCCTCCAGTTTTACATTTTGTACATTTTTCATTTTATAGCAGAATACAAAAAGTCTTAATACAATTAACTTACAATTTAAAACCATTAAAAGGATACTAATTACATTTTACAATAGTATTTAAACTAGGACTAATTTTACTTTTCAGGAACTAAATATAGTATTCTTAATTACTCTTTCTTTTTGTTACATAATTGCAGTCGGAACTCGATATAACGAACTCAATGAATCCCGAAAATAAGTTCGTTATATGGAAAATTCGTTATAGAGAGGCTCATCTTTCAATTTTCTTTATAAACTTGTGACGGAACTATACGCGGCTCTACTAATCCCTTTATGACTCTTTTAGGGAAATATTTATTTCAACCAACTTTCACCGAGTAAGGAAGCGTGATTATGAAAATAAAGTATATTATATAAATTCTGTATTCGCGAGTTTGAAGAGCTGGCGAGTTAGTTGGCAAGAAGCTGGCAAGTTAGTTGGCAAGGAGCTGGAGAGTAAGTTGGCAAGGAGCTGGGGAGTTAGTTGGTTAGTTGAAAAGTGAAGGATCGTGGAATTATTAAGTGCATTTGGAGTTTATCAATGAAAGTTTACTGCGAGTGAATCAATCGACGAGGATTAAATCCAGATAACGATCGCCTACAAAGTTCAAGTGGAGGAATCAACTTCATAAAAGTACAGGTATCGTGATCCTTATATAAACAGACGTTAGCTTATTAGTGTGCGTCGTAGTTTATATTGAGCGTGTTTAAGCTATCGTGGAATCCGTTGAGGGTCCGTATTATTATCCCAGGCAATTGAGTCTCACCTCCGCACTCTACTATTATCTTAATTTGATTTGTTATTGTGTCTGCTTGACATTTTGGTAACAATAAAATAATTAGTTGAATCATGTCTGTTGATTATTCAGTATCTCCCACACATCTAGCCGGGTCTGGGGGTAGACAAGGGGTTTTAGAGGGAAGCAGGAACCGACCGGCATTACAAACTACATAAAACAAATCTTAAATTCATAAACATTATATATTAAAAGAAAGTAATTATTCACTCAATTTTATAAATTAATATATATTTACTTATATATATATATTACCTATCAAAAAATTAAAGAAAGAAAAACTGAAACAAAAGTTTCTTGATGCCTTTATCCACTTCCTGAAGAATTAAATTTTTTCTTTGATGCTCAAGTACTTACGCTTTGACATTTTTGAGATACAAGAAACGAAATTACCAGTACGACTGATCAACCCTACAAATGAACAGAGACTAGTTCAAAGACACGAGACTCCATTGAGGATGAAAGAGGTTATCGAAGATGTTTCCAATGAACTGGGGGTTAAAGGTTGCATTTCTTGGATGAAATGCCCAGAATTCTATTGCTCTTGGCGAGTTAGGCACCTAATAAAACCAGTTCAAGATTTATGACGACCATAAAATGTGTTAAACGGGAGAACAACTTGAAATGTCTAGAAACACTTCAAAAATAGAGAGAAAAATAATTGAATCACAAGAGAAGTTCGTTATATAGAAAATGCACTTCGCTATTCGGAGGTTATTTTACGAAGAAAATCGTGCAATGTTCTTGGTTCCAGGAAAAAGTTCGCTACATAGAAACATTCACGATATAGAGGTTCAACTGTATTTTTAAATATTTTTTTTTTTGTGTAAGGTAATCAAAACGCATCCAAAAACAAATTCAGGTTAGTCGGTCGTTCAATATATTTTTCATTACATTTTTGTGGGGCATATCTGTACCCAAAATGTAGCGAAGTTATGCAGATTGTGATATAAGAAATTTTTTAAAAAATTCGTCCTGTAACAGTAAATATAAAAATACCAGACCCAAATAAAATCCATTAAAGTTTGATATCTACTTTTGATATATCTGTCATAAGTAGAGAATATTAAAGTAAGATTTATTTTCTATTCCTAAGCCATCTTAGATTTTAAAATTCAACTGGCAGATATAGGTCATGTTTATAATTGAATCTGCTCATCCCATTTACTAAATATTCTAGCTTATCATAAATTTTTGTGAAAAAAAAACTGCTTTGAGAATGATACATATTTCCAAAACTTTAAAATTGTTCTCTTATCATAACATTCAAATATCTCGTGACCTTGATTGTAATAATTTTATACACATTTTTCATCATAATTTTCCATACAATGAACGTCTTTGTTCGTATAAAAACAACGAAAACTCGGCATCGTAGAACAAAACTTATTTTAAAAAATACAGTCTTAAATAAACATAGAATAAAATTTTATAAAGAATAAAATTTTAGCCGTGTATTTTCCAACTGAGTTTGATTTTTAGATAAACCAAAACTTAGCACACAAGCACACTTATTTTCTGGAAGTTTTGTACAAAATTTTCATAGATTTATTTCTTACTTTCTCCGGGATGGTACACAATAATTCAATGTAGATTTTGTAATGTATTTTACCATTTTCTTTCAAGCATATGTAAACTAATGCATCGTAAGAATTGATAATGTTTAATATAACTTTTTCAGTGATCATTGTACCTCATTAATATTTTAGTAATAGCTATACGAGTCTGTACGAAGTCATGTACCTGTATATTAATACTTGAAACAAATGCTCTAAATTAATTCATCAATTTAATTAACAAAATTTTAGACAAATTAAATACCAAAAATTTTAGTTTATTTTGATTATTTAACTCCAGTTTCCTCATATAAATATGATGAATTAAGATTAAATTTATGTGTTATAGCCATTTTTACTTTAAATTAATTTAATTAACCTTTATTTCATTCCCTGAAATAATTACAATAAATTGTGACCCCACAACTGTCCTTCACAGTCAGCCTGTATAAGGCTTACAACCACTTCATGTCAGAAGACAAGCCGATCTTGTTAACTATGATCCCGTAAGATCAATGAACTACCAAAGATTAAAGAAAAATAACTCATTCACAGTTACATCCAATCAAAGAACTTACGATGTTGAATCACATAAGAGGCCTAGGTACCACTGTATCAATGATACGGGGCCCCCAAGCTACAAAAGCCCCCAAATGCACATAAAATTGTAAAATGTTAAGGGGACCCAAAAGAGAGCCCCAAGGAATTTTGATACAAGGCCCACTCAGAACTAGCTACGACAATGAATCACATCCACTAAAATGTTTCAAACTTTTTTTCAAGCATAACATTGTTTCTCCTATAAATAAGAAATAATTTGTTACAGTTCACTTTAGACAGATTGCCTTAGATATCTTAAATAATGATACCTAAATATGACCCAGATTTCCTCTGATTATAGTAAAATTGCTGACTAAAGGGTTAGTGGCAATTGTAGAAATTTCACTGATAAGTATATTCTTTTTCCAAAAAAACCAAGCTTTTGCTTGTTTGGGGAAATACATTGATATTGTAATCCATTTAAGACTTCAGGCAATACTAATCGAAAAAGAGTTCAAAGATTTGTGGATTTTATCCAACCCAGTCGTAGCTCATTTAAACAATTTATTAATAGATTCCTCGTCGGATACAAAACAAGCACTTCTATTCTTCCTAAGCAATTACTGGTATTTTCAGTATCACGATATTCATATCCAGTGGATCCCTTCTTATGGGAACAACCACAGAAACTAATTACAAACTTGCACTCTCTCTTCTTCTACTCTTATTTATTTGGAGCTATACTTTCTCAAAAAGTCTTAGAACAGGATAGTGTAATTGAAATTTACCACATCTCACTGATATATTGAGATGTAGAAAAGGCTCATCTCTCAACCTTGATAGAGATAGAACTTCTCAAACTGAACTCTCTCAACTTGCCAGTTATTACAAAAAGGTCTATTCGTTTTGTGAGAGCAAGAAAGTCTTTTAGCAGCTGGAAGAGTATATTTTTAGTTGTTTCGTCTTTTTAGACAAGATTTATTTTTCTCTGATCCCCTTCTTGAAACTCACATTTTTTGTGGTCTTATTTGATTTAACAAGCTTAATATAATATTACTATCACATTTATAGCATTGCTTTTTAATTTTTTTAATTAAATTTGAAACAACTATTTATAAAATTTCGTCAGGCTGTTTCCGTTTTTGATATACGACTGGTTAAAAATCATCACTTTCATCAAAAAAAAAAATCTAAAGTTATTTTTTAATCAATTTTGGTAGCCTGTATAATAAACTTTCTAAAAATATCTTACTTTTAAGTTTGAGTCAATTAGCAAAAAAGTTACTGTTGTTTTTGTTTGACGTAGTAAGCACAAATCGAAATCGGAAATTTAAATTCAAAACCAGAAGTGAGAGTTTTCGGTTGATTTTTCACCCGCAAAAATACTATTTTTATTCATTTAAAATATTTTAATGAATTATTTTCATGTTTAATAAACTTTATTTCACTTTATAAATATTTTGATAGATATATTTCGCTTTCAAATAGGCAACAGTTAACTGATTGCAATGCTTGTTTTGATTTAAAACAGTTGCTATCTTTTAATCAGTTACTTTCAAAATTAGAGCTCTTTAGATATTTTTTATCAGTAATTTTATATAGAGTTACAGTTATTTTTATTAAATTAAAGTTATCATGTTAAAAACAAGATCACACAGTGAAGCCCAAAAGAAAAAAATAAGAGAGATTTCCAGAGAGCTGAATTTGTTGAAGATACGTTGAAAGAAAAATCAACGCATCTTCTAAATTCAGTTATTAATTCTATTAAAAAAACTTATATGGATCTTTGCGATCAAAAAATCTCCTTAAAAATGTCTCCACGGGAAAACTCAGAACTGCAATGAAAGTTTTGACAATTTCGTATGGAGTATAATCCCGAATGAGATCTTTGTTGAGCTACAAACACTCCGCTCAGAGATTTATATTACAAAAAAACTTTTTAATTCTGGGTTTGCTAATCTATTACCTCTACTTGAAAAGTTAGGAATCGAATTAGGGCTTGAAATGAAGGGATATTTTTGGTACCTTGACAATACGAGAATTGTTGATTCAACGGGGCATTCTAAACCAGATAAGAAACTGTCTCGTAAAAAGGAAAGGCCCTTCGAAAATGTAAAAGTTTGAAGTATGAGTTTCAGGAAGACATCACGTACAAACCTAAAGAGTTTTAATACCTTCCTAAATCATTGTAAATATAAACTTTATTTTGCCTTCTCTGAAGAATGTTATTTTTGTACATAAAGGTTCACGGTAACAGTTATATCTCTTAAAATAATTGAAATATTCTTACGAGAAAATTTTGAGTCTGTTCTTTGTATGAAAAAAAAGCTTTGTGCTACAAGTTGACGGTAATTTTACAATAAAGTTATTTTTTAATGTAATTTTATATAAAAAAAAACAATTTTTTAAAAATAATTCTGGGTTTTTTCATTTTAAACAAATGATTTCATAATTTTATTGTAAAACTTGAGTTTTTTTAATATAAAGCATAGTTAAACCTTAAAAAATTGTATTGGCAAACATTTTATTTGTTTTTGTAACATATATATATTTAGAGTTGTTAGATAAAGAGCAATTTTTTGTAATATTTTAGTTCAGATTTCTCAATATTTTGAAAAATAATTTTTCAAAAAATTCTTTTTGCTTTATTTTAATAGTTTTGCAACAAAACTTACTTAAAAAAATAACAATTACATAATTACTTAAGTCTTTTTTTTAGAAAACTGTCTCCGAATCCAGTCGGACACTTTAAAAATTGCCACGCAAATTTTCAAAAGATTTCTTGTGATATAGCTGAATTATGGTATCAAGTATTTGAGGGGAAAGGGAACTAAAAGAGAATGCATATTTTAAAATAATGTTACGTGTCAAAATAATAGTACTTTTAGATAAGGTGTTTTTTTTTAATAATTCAAAAGAAAGTACTTTTCTGTAAAAAACCGTGAAAAAGGATAATCATTCAATACTTTCTTTTAAGATTTAAGATTTCTATCTTATCCATTGAAATCGCTTTTATTAGATTCCTTGAATGGAACTTCTAGAACAGTAATAAGCAAACACAAACAAACGAATTAAAATGTATATTTTATTGATTTAAGGCACCATATTTAAAGAGATATATTAAAACAAAAAATAAAGGGAAAAATGCTTAAAAAGTAAGTAAATATTTTTTTAGAATATTGATAGAAGTTTTATGAAAAAATAAGTTAAAAAGGGAAATATCGCATTGTGTTTGAAGACCGCGTATTTTCTATTTACTATGGAACAAAATATCACAAAGCTAAGAAAATCATCTGTTCTACAACTTCACAAGACTATTTATAAAGTATTTGCAAATATTACTTGTAAGCACTGGCGTAGCTAGTTCTGAATGGGCCCTGTATCAAAATTCCTTCGGGACCTTATTTTAGATATGGAAGCCTTGTTAGTGGGACTGTAGTTACACATGGAGGGGCCCCTGCAGCTTGGGAGTCCCGTATGAGTGATGATACGACTGATATGGCAGTAGCCCCCCCCCCATGCTTGTAAGAATTAATATCCGTTTTTTAAACAAGACTAAATCGAGTTAGGTTTTTATGCTGTAATAGAGAAAAACTCATTTCTCCCCCCGTAAATTAAAATAGAATTATCAAAATTATTAGAATACAAATTGAAACAAAATTTCTGCTTTTGTATTAGCAAAATTTCTCTGCTTGGTCCCTACTCTTGGGAAAGTCCTACTGGAAAGAATTTCTGGTCCTTTACTCGTTTCATTTCAAAGTTTTCTTCAGCCTCAATATCTGATTACTATAAATCAAAATATTAATATATTTATAAAACAAATCAAATAACGAGTAGATATTGGAGAAAACACAAAGAATATTCTTTTATTAATGTTTCCCATGAACAATAAAAATTCTTTTCAAGAAAAAAAAACTTGATGTTAAAAAGTATTATGTACTTAAACTTCATTTGTATAGTGTTTTAACTAAAGAAAGCTGTTTGTCGGTGTTATTTTGGTACATAAATAATATTTTTTCTTTTAAAAAGTTTGCTCTTAACTGTGACGTCACAACAAAGCCGCATATTATTTTCCACAAAAACATTGAAACTTAAAGCTAATTTCAAAAGGCAACAGTTGTTGTTATGTGTGTGTTTGTGAGCGGACTATTCAGGATAATCACCTAGATAGAATTTATAGTAAACTCGTTTTAATTGATGTGTCAAGCATGGATGTATATGATGAAGACCTGGAAGAAGATGCTTCTCGTATTTTGAAGGATTTAAGCCTGTTTGAAGTGCCATCCCGAGAGTGTTTTAGTGCCAATTCAACTACACTAAAAAAATCGGAAACTTCAGCCGGTGAAGATTTCGAGAAGAAAAGAGAATTATATGCAAATTTAAATTTGGAATCTCATCCGAATTTACATGCTAATAAGTCTTATTCAAATGTTACTCCAGAGTCATATTACGCTAAAATAAGACCCAGACAGTTAAGTGCTCAGCATGCTTATGGTTCTGATAATTTATCAATACGAAGCAATAAAACAGCTTTGGATCCGCGTGCTGTACAAGTTTCTAATGCTGCATATTTGTCATCAATGAAACAAAGTGATATATCAAACAGCCTACTTCACTCAAATCGTTCTTTAGGAGCTATTGAAAGTTTGGTTAAGGCAGGTCAAAATGTAAAAATAAAGGACCCACCCGCGTATTCTAAAATTGATCGTGCGAGTGTCATCGCTGCGGCAAAATTTCCTACTCCCAAACAACCTCTTCCTGTGACTAATTCATCTCTTAATGTATCCTTATCTAATGGCTTGCACAAAGCTACTTTATCAGGATCAACTTCCAGTGTTAACAAATCTTATTTACAGGTAAATGATCATAACCAATTAAAATATTCTAATATTCCGAACAAAAATCTTTTGAGTTCCATATCTGCCATAACTAGTAGGCATGGTCTTGATTCCTTACATTCCAGTCCTCGTAGTAGTCTTAGCAGTTCCAGTGGAAGCCGTGAATCTCAAAACTCTGGTTCGCCTAGAACAAGTTATACTGGTCCAATATATGAAAATTTGAGTAGTATTCGCAGTGCTAATTCAATATTACCTGAAACCATACCAAAGATAAACACATCTACTGTTCCTCAAGAAATAATGCACTTATCAAGGCCCAGTAGCTCTTTAGATTCAAAAAATCCTAATACTTGTATAGGGGTTGTGCCAAAGCCTCCTCCTCCTTATCCTTACTCAAATGCTCCTGAGCCACCAATTTATGCTAATTTGCAGGAGTTGTCTTTAAAACCTCATATCCCCTTAACAAATAGTGGCATTTCATATTCTAGTAATATAAGCAGTTCTGTGAATCAAGTTGCTGCTCTAAGTTATCCCTATGTGTCAACTACTTCTTACAGTTCTGTGAATAATATATCTCATGTTTCTTCTTCTATTAAAGATTATCCTTTAGTTTCTGCTGGATATAGTTGTCAACCTGTCAGTGCAACCAATGTATATCAAGTGTCGAGTGGCACTACTTCACAGTATCAACAAGCAACTGCTCCTGTAAATAATGTTATGTACCCTCAAAATAAAAGTTCTCCGTCTACTACAAATCATTTAATAAACAATTATTTGGGAAGTTCTGCAGTTAATTTAGCTTTACATCAATCTAACTTATCAAATTCGTTTACTCCAATTCAAAATAAACAGCTTTCCCATCAGTCATTAAGTCCATCTCTTATTAACAGTACTCATAGTTTAATTTCAAATCAAAATCTGCAGTCGATTAATCCTTCCCTTGTTGGCAGTACACATAGTTTGATATCAAATCATAGTTATGTTAAGCCTGTGCCAAACAGTTGTCATTCACGAGAACCATCCGTACTGGCAAAAATGCAATTGCCTAAGCCAGCACATTCGCAAATTTTAACTTCTATGATAACACCAAAGTCTGTTTCGACAGGGAAGTTGCCTCCACCACCACCATATCCAGGTACAGGATTTAAGCCAAATACTTTGAACTCGAAAACTCTTTTGCCATACAATGTCACCCCACCAAGGCAAAAAGGGCCAACTGAAGCTGAGAAAAAAATTGAAGCTTTAACAAAACAAATTGAGGATGAAATGGAAACTAACCCAGAAGGAGAATTTTTTGGTAAGTATTTTTTTTAGTTTTTATACATTAAAGGTGCTTACATATTATTACAACCTATTGGCGTCATATGAAATGAAACACTTGGTTGCCAATCCAGTGCGTACAACACTTTGGAAATCAGAGTTATTAATCAGGTTGGCAATTGTTGCGTTAATACTCAAGTACCCATTAATGTTTTATGTTATGTACCATATTGTGTTATACTTATTTTTCATGTTTCACTGCAGCAATATTTGTGCCATGTGAATCGTGTCTTGATATCTAAACAACTGTGTTTTATTTGAAGAAAAATGATTCCTGTGGTGCAATTTTGGCTACGATGATTCTAATATTTAAGTACCATGTTTTCTATAAAAGGTTTCCTTTTTGTTTAAATACTCGCTGGAGTCGTATTTAAATATTGCAGTCAACACTCATGTAATTTAGTTGCTTTAGAATTCAAATTGAGTTTTTTTTTGTTAGATTTTTTAAACTTGAATATTGATTGTATTTGGATCATTAACCCCTTCATAATCACAAAATTTTGAAGGAAACGGTCATAAAAGTGCCTATTTTTTTTTATTTAAGAAAATTATATAAAACTAGATGTATGTACAATATATGTATTTATTTTTAATTTTTGGGTAACTTTTTAGTTTGAAATACAAAAAATTTAATTTTTTAAGAAAAGTCAACGACTAAACGTTGGTTTTCTAGCAAAAAGAAATTAAAAAACATATGTTTTAAACATTAAAGGAGAATTTTATCACACTTATGCATAATGTAAATACGCATTAGTAATTTTTTCTTGTAAGATTATATTTCAAAGCATGAGATGCAAAGGCCAACATCAGTAAAGATACATCATCGTTCTCAGATTCGCGAATCGAACTTTCAAAACAGTTGGCTATTTCAGAATCACTCTTGGATCCATTTATACCTAAAGAAGGATCTGATTCACTTCCTGACTAACTCCATAATGTATAAACTATTAAAATATATACATTATGACAGAACACAATGAAGGATTAATCTAAAATTTATATAATTATATTTAGTAACAATTATGAAAAATCTGAATTTTTTATGTGACATACTAATGAATATTGTATTATACTATTATTGCTTAAAATTACTTTCATTAAATTTGAATATAAAAATCAACTAATCCGATGGTACATAATTAAAATTAAGCTGATATTGGGGTTAGTATTTTTAAAAACATTTAACTGTTTCAGTTTTATTTATTCCTAAGTATATGAACATTCTACAACTTTTCTAAATTTGTTGTTTATACTTTTAAGGTGCGGCTTTTTTACCTTCATTTTCATATTTCGTGAATAGATTTTCATCATTTGAGCAAAGAGTTGACAACATTGTGATCTCTTATTTATGTAATTCTACAATAAAACGATAGGTGTTCTTTTAGTCTTATTATAATAAAGCTGAAGTTGCAGTACTAAATTTATTCTGTACTAGAAATAAATTCAATCTCTGTAATAGTAAAACAATCTTAATTTTAACTAGTTATCTACTAGACAAAATTCGTACAATTTTTCTTTAATTTGAAGTTTTATCATGGGAAACATGCAGTAAAGGTGACATATTCTTGCAAAGTGAATTTTTTCTCTTTTCTTATTAAAACTTTTGTATTACATACAAGATAATTTGTAGAAGAGGGTGCCAAAAGATGACTTCTATGGTAAAAATAAAAAAAATTCAGTCTGTTGGGTTGGAGGTATTGAACCTTCCCCCTTTGTGTACACCATGGTCTGTGAGACATTACTACCACTGGTTATGAAAGTAAGTATGCATGTTTCATGCATTTTTGCAGTTCATCTGGATGGAAAGAAAAGTTTTAATTACAGGGGGGGGGGGAATAAGACGAAGAACATGCTTCAGACATGTTTGTGAGATTGAAAAAGCTTGGTGCACACAAGCAACAATAACAAAATGGATTTATTTTTATTTATTTGGCACGGTAGGCACAAAAAGGTTTTGCTAGTCTGGAATTCTGCTAGCACTTGCTGGTACTGAAGACTTGAACTTCCTTGCAATAAGAATGGATCAAGTAATAATTTTGCAAGAATGTGACTGTGTGTGCATATAAAAAAACTCTTGATATTACTATAAGTTAGCTATTCAAAGACCATTTGCATATGGGAATCTAACTATGTTAAAAATAGATTAGAGAGAAATCACAGCCTGAAACATTCTAATGCCTAAACAGTTAAGAGTACTGATTTACATGAATTCAGTTGTATTTGCAATGCATTAAGATCAAGCTAGATGTTCAGGAAGTAACTTATTCAAGGAGAGCTTTATTGCTCTGTATGAAAAGTTAGACCAAATGGTCTTGTAGGAAACAAATTTGCAAGAAATTCAGGTCAAAATTTGGAGTTTGGAGCTTTATAATGATCTGGAAAACACATGGTTGTGTATTTGAAAAAATTAAAAATTTTATACATGGAAATATGTAAATAAATGTAAATTACTGTGTCTGAAAGAAAGAAATCTCTTGAAAATCAGCTGTAAAACATATTTTGTAACAAATATTAATCTGGGTCTTTTGTTTGGGGAACTTGATACAATAACTGTAGATATATATCTACTTCTTGAATAGAAAGTTTTTAGACTGATATTTTAATTGTGAAATTTTTTGATTAGACAGAATTATTTATATAAGGATATTGGAGAGACTTAGAGGAATTTGGTTTTACTCGAGCTGTGACATTGTAAAATATTCAAATAGCTGTTCAAATAATTTAAATTCATGAAAAACAATGTTGTTTAAGATCATAGCCAACTATGAGTATGGTTTCAGTTTTGCAATAATATCTTGCATATGTTTACATATTGTGGAAGTTTATATAAATGAATTAAGAGTGTGTGTTTTGTTTGCTGGAAAAAAAATTAAATACTTTATGCAAATGGAGAAATTAAAAAAATATATCAATTTCAGAGGTGGTGAACCTTACCATTAGAGATCACTTTGATTTTTTAAGTTCATATAGCATATGTATATATATAATGCCTAAAATCACCTGTTGATGATGCTTTTCATTTTTCAACTTCTGAAATGCAGCTTGCCTTCTGAATTGAAGAATATATATTCTTGATGTGTAAAATATATAGTGTTTATTTGCATTCATATTTTTTAAGGTAGCTGACATGCTATTTTATCTATCATAGGAATGAAGGAAAAAAATCTTGCTTCCCATTCTACATTAAATTTTCTGTTTTCTACATTTAATCATCTTTTCTTGCTATTTAACATGAGTAAAAAAATATAGTAATATCTTAAAGTGCATACTTGCTGGATATATAATAACACTGTATTGAAGCAAAATCACAGAATAAATACAATAAAACAATGGCAACCATATGACTACTAGTGTGGTACAAGTTTGACAAACAAGTCACAAACTTTATTTTTATATGGACGTTAATGAGATAAGAAAATAGTTTTTGTTTAGAGATTAGATAACATATGTCTGATAATGTTGCTATTTTGCATTAGATGTTCAATCATTTGAAACATACAATTGATTATAGCCCCATCAGGGACCACTGAAACTTATATCATTCTTTATTTAATTCTGTGAATTTTTTAATTGCCTTTGTCTAAATAAGTAAATATCAAGTAATACAAGATCTAGATATGTGATAATTTATAAGTTCAATTTGTTTTTACTTAGTATTATGTATTTCTAGAATATTATTTATTTGTTTGCTATTTGAATGCTTCAAGTTATAATCACAAGCTGAATTTTCCTTAATAACTACAACCACAAGATTTTAGCTTTAGTTAAAAAGTTTTAATTCAGCTGATAAGAAATAGATGTTATAAAAATACGATCTCTATTTTATTTATCATTACAGTATTTTCAGTTAAAACTGTTGCATGTATATATATATTTACATCTCAAACTCTTTAGTGCAAACTTAATCATCTAGTAGCATGGTAGAAAAATTAGAATAACAGGAAGCCCACCTATAACTGCAACTCCTATCTACAGACCATGGATTTAAAACTGTGAAATTTTTTCTAGTGGCTGATTGTAGCTTTAATGTGTTTTATAAATGAAATTCTCGAATCAGTAGGATTCTAATAATTTAACCACTGAATCATCCTCCTAATAATGGTTTCAAATATAAAAGGAACGGAATCTTAAGTGAAAACCTTTCAAAACATTCAGCTTCAGTCTTGTTGAATTGATGCTAGTTGATTTAAACTTGGGTCTATAGTAGCAATTAAGTCAACAAGCAACAGCAGATAAAGAATTATTAATTTTTAATAAAAGCAAAATTTTTGACAGTGAAATTGTAAAGTACAAATTAAAACCAAAATTCATGTCGTGTAACATAAATTTATTTCTATTACAGAGAAAGACAGTATAAACAAAATGTAATAAATTAATTTTTTTTTGAGCAATATAATACATAAAATCAGTTTGTTGGTACAATCATGTTAAGGTAAAATTTATGTAGTACATTTAATGCTGAGATATGATTAGAGGGAAATTGTTGTAAAAGAGGGGAATTGGTGTATATCTATATGTAATTATCTATCTGATATAATTTTTTTAGGATTGTATTTAACATAATTTTTCTAATATCTTATTTTATTATTGAAATTGTGTTATAATGTTCAAACTTGCACATGCATATTTAAAAAAATTTCTTAATCCAAAGAATATTTTTTAGTACTTAAATATACCATCGACCAATTTCATCAAATGGAAAAATGTCAACAAATGCCGTGGTAAGCAGCCAATAGAGAAAAATTGCTCCCATGCTTATTACAGATGTGTTTTGTTTTGGGGAAATCAGTCCACGGTTTAATATGTAATTTACTTTATGTTTTGGTATGCAAATTAAACCTTCAAAAAATCAAAGGAAAATAAGAAAAATTTCTTTCCATGCCAAACTTATAATTTATAAAGTTTACTCGCAAAAAATCATGTCTGGGGAATAAGTAATACAAAGGTTTCTTTACTGATTTCAACAATAGTTTGATGTAAAACTTTTAGTTTTTTTTTATTGTTAATTTTATGAAATTAATTTTTTAATCAACTTGGTATATTAAAGTTTATGTCCTTTCTTTTTTAATATAAAGTCTGTTTATTAATTTTGTATTTGTTCATTTAAATCATGTTTCATTAAATCCTTTTGCTTATAAATTTTTTAATTCATTTCATTTTAAAGAAAATTACAACTTTAAGTTATTTAGAATTTTTATCTTAGCTCTGTATTTACTAATTTAGAAGAAAAATCATGAATTATGATTACAAAATGACATTGACAGATTTAACTTCAATATTTTAAGTCCAAAAAAATTTAAGTTTTTTTTTTTCTTTATACAGTATTGATGTATAGTAATATTTTATACTGCTCTGGAAATTTTGCATCTTCTTCCAAATTTTTTTATTGCACACATTAATTATAATTCTGAGAAAATATTATTTTCTAGTATGCTTTTTTTTTCTGGAATAGCTGAAAATATCTGAATTTTCATTCATTTTAACTACTAATAGTATAATAGTGTTGTGTTGCATATGCCTTAAGCAATTCTTTTTTTGGTACACTACAGAAATTTGTTATGATTTCTTAGTGAGAACTTTATCAAGGTCTTTGCTTATTATGTATGTTTTTATTGAATTTGAAAGATATATTTTTCTGGTTAGTAGGGCTTAAAATCTTTTAGGAATAATGTCTATTCATGCTTATCAAAACATTTTTCAAGGTCAACTTTTCCCAAAATAGACATGTTTTGTTACATAAATTCATAAAAACAGACGTGACTTTTTTTTTTCATTTGATTAACTAGAAGGATTTTTGTTGGATGCTTATATGAAGTGTTGCTATAAAAATAAATGCAATTTATTTTTAACGAAAAACACCATTTAAACTGCTGTTTTTTTAATATGGACTTTTAAAATTAAATTTCTCTTCACTTTAAAATTTCACTGCTGTTCTTAAAATTTTTCATGACCTGAACAAATCCATTGTATTTTATTGCAGTGTTATATTTCAAGTGTACCTTGAACAGATTGCATTATCATGTTTTACTCTTTAAATTTGAATTTGTAAGATTGAGTATTTTAAATATAAGCTAATAGTGTGAGATTGGTTTTAGTAAATAATTCGCGCGCGTTCCAGAATTTTTTTACTTTTTACATTGTTTGTGTGTATGAATATAAATTATAACATTTTTGTTAAACATCAAAACAGTGGGTTGTATGAAGTCCTAAGACCAGAATTTAAAGTCATTGTGCTGGTGTATATCTTTTCTTTTAACTGTTTGATTTGCATGGTTAAGTCTGTGTATTTTAATGTGTATAATTTTATAGTACATTGTGGTATGATTAATCGCATATAATGCATGATTGACATAATTTATGTAAGTCATGATTGATATATTATATATATAATTTAGAACTCATTTTTTTTCTGAAAAAATTATCTTTAAAAAAAAATATTACATGCCGCTTTGAATGGCCAAAAATCGCAGATCTACATATCCAGTTATTAATTTTGTCTGTTCTTTTAATGTATCTTAGAATTTCATTCGCAATCGAAATGGAAAACATATAAATAAGTATAAAAAATAGAAACAGAATTTCAAAATTTAACGTGTTACTTTTTTTAAAAAGAATCACAAAGCAGCCATTCATCATTAAAAAGTAATATGCATTATTATCTTCATTATTTTCAAAATTTAAAAATAAGTCATGATCTACTGGTATTTTACGATCGTAACATCCGTTGTTCCTCGGAGGGAAAAAATTAATGCTCAAACCTGTCGCCAATTAATATTTTTTTACAATGCTCAGTATATTATTTATTTGATTGGGGCAAAGGAAAGTATTCTTTTATATATACAGTCGCCGAAATTCTTTCCCATAGAATAGTCTGTGCTTAATTGTTTGTTTTGAATAATTCTAAGTGTATGGCCATAACTAAATAATCAATAAAATAGGGGAGGGGGGATCCTGCTGTAACCCTTAATATAGCTGGCTACTATTCTCTAACCGGTTAATCGCCAATGCTGCAATCCATTAGTTTACAATGAGATATTCATTGTTTTAATGATTCTTCCTGTGAAGTCGGTCTATCTGTCCGTCTCATTTCGAAAATGATGTGGTTCGGCTGCATAACAATCCAGTGTCGTCAGCTTTTAAATTCTTAACTGCGGCTTTCCTTTTATGTTTCCTTGTAAGCGATCCATTTGTTTATTTTGAAGAATTTGGGGGATATTTTGAATCGATGTTTAAAAAGTTTCCCACTTTAAGTGAATCTGGATAATTTTTCCTGTATTTGTAAATGCAATTTTTTTACCAATGTTTTTCAAATTCCTTGGCGAAATAATGTGCGCTACGAAAGAATTTCATGATATTTATAATTTAAACCTGCCGGCTGGGTGGCGTGGTTGGTTTGTCGCTGGCCTTCTGCACCCAAGGTTGCGGGTTCGACCCCGGCCCAAGTCGGTGGATTTTTCATGATGCAGAAAATCGACAGCAGCCATGTCGAATGATTATACGGCATGTGAAAGATTCCTAGGATGTCTGTTTGGCTTGGATGCTCTCGGCAAAATTAAATCCTAGTACAGGTTCGCATCGTCAAGAGCTCAGGTGTCTCCCTCTGTGGAGGAAACTGGTCGTCAAAATTGCTTGCCGTAATTGGGTATCGCCTATATGGTGAAGCGCTAAAAAGTGATACCATCTCCTGGAGAGAATGTATTAGGTCTGCAAAAGTTTAAAATGCCAATGCGCAGCTCCATTAGAAAAAGAAGAGAAACAATTAACTCTCTTATTGAGTTTTCTTAATTCTTGCAAGGAAGGGGAAAATGTGTTCTAAATTATATATACGTTATCCATGCATTTGTTGCTACATTCCTAAACTATAAGATTTCTTGCTAATTCAAAATTGATTCCAATTGTCACATGTGGTCAACATTCCAATGGTCAATGCATACGTACATTCCTCAAAATATTATAGTTTAAAAACATTAAAGGGGTCTATTTTTACAGGTAATTAGCGAAATTTTGTATATGTGTTAATTGCATTCAATTTGTATTCGATGAATAAATGGGGATTTATGTACAGTAGTACAGGGTTGGGCAAATAAAAGTGGCCTGAACAGAGCTCCCGGTTATAAAGAAAGGAGATAGTTCGCTAATCTGCTTGTAGCAGATGTTGAAGATGACCAACATTCATCTTTGGGCCCTGGTGAGCAAGTTGCAAAAGGCAAATCGAAGCTGGACTGCTAGAATTGCTGAAATCTCATCAGAAAAATTCTGCTGCAGTTCTTGAATACTATGCGGGTTGTTGTGATACATCTTAGACTTGAGAGGTCTCAACAAAAAGTAATCTCTCTTGACAGATCAGGACAGTTGGGTGGCCAGCTAGGGCCGAGAACAGATTGACCTCTGCTAACAACTCTGTCAGGAGTAAAGATAGTGTAATGTATGGGGATATTGGATGTATAGGCAGTTGGTTGGGCAATCATGTTGAAAGTAACTGTAGTTTTCCTTAGTTAATATAATGCCACTAATGGATTCAAAATGTTGGAAATGTCATGTTCCAAATCACGTGATGTGCGCGTCACATTCACGTCCAATCGTATCCACTCGTCTAGGTGACTTTTAATTTACCCTACTCAGTATAATTTGTAACAAAACATTCACTTTATGGAATTTGACTCTTAAAATCTGAAAACGGAAAATACTGAATTCATTCAAAGAATTAATTCTTTCATTTGATCAAGCGTATCTCAATTTTCAAATTTTTAGCCAGATAAAGTAACGAAACAAGATTGGACTTAAAAGCAGAATTGGTGACTCATTTTAATGTAATTCCAGTATTAAACTAGAGAGAGATAGGAGTCTTTGTTGATATGTGATAAAGTTTTTTTTTTTTAATTTGAAGTTTGCTTTGGACATATTTTAAACGTGTTATTTTATTCGTTTTTTCATGTTTAAGTTTTTTTATAGATAAAAACTTTTTTATCTTATTCTTTTTAACGTCTGTTATTTTTATTCATAAATTATCGGGACTTTCTGATAATTTATTTAAAAAATTATCAGGGTATTGAATATTTTTATCGACGCAAAATGATTCAGACATGAAACATTTTTATTAGAAGTAAGTTATGTAAAGAGTGTGCGCGCACGAGCATTAATAATTTGATCGTCCTTTTAATAATTACAAGTTTTTCAATTCAGATTTTTTTTATTAAATGACATTTGCTAATATGTTAATCATTCTTATTCCGTTTCATGTCGCTAGTTGCCGATCTAATGTTTTGTGGATTTTGTTTCATTTAGTGATTTTGTGAGGTTAAAAATCATATATTGCTATTTTCTACTGGGAAAAAAACTTTGAATCATTTTGTTTCTTCAATGATACGTTTTACAATTTTTATTTTTTTTAAACTAATAATATTTTTTATACTTTTGAAGAGATATTTAAATTTTCAACCGAAAAAAAAATGCTGTTTTCTTTAGTAGCGAAAAAAAAAAACTCTCTTGAGAAAACTGAGCTCAAATCGTCTGCGTCATTTGAAAGTCGTTTGCATTTTTCAGAATCTATTCGGAAAACTCCTAATCCCTTCTTACGGATGTGTATGTATGTGCGAAGACTTCCACTTTCTTTCACCCCCGAATGCTGATTTTTTTTTCTTTTTCTTCCGCATTTTTTTATTTTTTACATTTTTTTCTTCAACTTCATCGAATGCTTTCGTCACGCTCACTTGGTTGTAAATGTTTCTCTGCAGAAAGGGAAAGGTACGCGATTGTGTGTGCATGTGTGTGTCGATTGTTTTCTATCTATTTAAATTCAAGATGGCAGAGAAGAAATTACATCATTTTTCATTCGATTCTTCATCGAATCGATTTTGAAGTGAAAAGATTACTATACATGCCTGTCATTTTATTTAAATTAGCATTTGAACAGCAATTAGCTTGACTTAGAATTAGGTATTCGATTGCTTATTTGAAAATATTCTGATGCTTTCCTTTTCATAAAATTAAAATGCTATTTGAATATTCAAATGACTAAGCTGTACAAAGTTATTCGTAGAGAATTTCAAATTACGAAAACAAAATTATAATCTTTTACAAATTTGTGATGGGCGGACTTTGAAACGAGATATGTTGAAATATGAATTTTTTACTTCAAATCAGATTGAGTCTGAAAAACCACCTGTAATGTGATGTAGAAGGTTAGATGAATTAGAGACTAGTTCGATTGCTGTCCTTGTTAATTAATTGGGATTCAAAATTATTGGGTATTATCGTCATTAGAGCCCATGTTGCTTCTATAGCAGATTGTAGAGCAGTGGTCTCCAACCACCGAGCCGTGGACTGGGACCGAATCGCCCAAGGAATATTTAATGATTTCCATTTAATTTATGGTGATGTATTTCTCTTGGGTTTGTGCGACTTTTTATATTCATTTTTTAGCCTACTTGTATTTAATTTTAAAGTTATGTTTAAATACACAAATTAAAATTATTAAATCAGAACATTTAAAATTATAAACAATCAACGTCCCCTCTTAAGCGGGGCCTTTGTAAAATTATCAAACGTTGACCGGTCCGCGGCGATAAAAAGGTTAGGGAACTCAAGTGTAGAACGGATTGGTGCCACATGTGGAACACTGTCGTGGCCCAAAGTCTTGTTGGCTTGGGGGGGGGGGGCTTGAAGAGTGGGTGCCAGTTGAGGTGTCCTCACTGGCGTAGCTAGCTCTGAGGAGGCCCTGTATCAAAATTCCTTGTGAAGCCTATTTTGAAAATGGGATCTGTGGTAATGGGACTATTGAAAATATTATTCAATTTTTGCTTACATATGTTGAGGCTCCTGCAGTTTGGGGCCCCGTACCATTGATACGATGGTAGCTATGCTCCTGAGTGTCGTCTTCGTCACCTGGTCGTCGTTCTGAATTACGAGGATGGCCGTGGTAGCATATTGGTCAAGGTATCTAATTGTGGCTGGTGTGTCATGAGTTCGAGCCCAGTACTGCTAAAGACCCGCCGTGTAGGGGAGCGATGCACGAGAGCTCAAATTTCCTCCCTTAGGTGTGGTTTGGTGTGGTAGTTAGGAGAGGGTGTGGCAGCTCAGGTGTCGTCCTTGTCACTTGACCATGGTTCAAAATGACGAGGTCCGTCGCCATAATCCCTCGTGTAGCTGAACAGTGCGACGTTTATATTCACTCACTCGCTCTGAATTACGAGGCTGTCACTTATAGAGCCCTTTTAGTTGCTTCAGAGTGTGACGTAAATTAAAATCAATCAATCATTGCTTCTAGCCAATGGTGACGAAGACGCGGAGGGCTAATCTCTATGGTAAAAAACAAAAATTTGTTGGTTTATGAGGGAGGATTGAATCCCCATACCCCACCCTTATGTACGCCACTTCTTCTAGCGTAATATTAATTTAAATCAAATTCAATAGTTAGTCGCGCTGTGTGGCTTAAATGCAATGATGATTGAAGAAGTTTCGAAAATAAACGCTACGTTTCTGAAGTTCCATTACTTAAACTCAATACAATCGTCATGTCTTATTTTCCAGTTTTCAAGGCTTCGTGATTAATACGCACATATTTCCTGAGTGGATTAATTCCCGTGAAACCGGAACAACGCTACTCTATTTCCATTCTATTTGGAACCGCGTGCCTTTTAGTATTTCTTTTTAAATCACGCGATGTTCCTTTCAGTTACTTTTTTCCCTCCCCTTCTACTTTCTTTCTGGACTGTGACCTCCCCCCGTCTTCGGTTGCGACGTCCTCCCTTCCCCCTTCCATCCTTTTTTCTTTACGTCCATTGTTCTGGTTGAGATGAGAAAGCAGGAATTTTCTTTATCGTATGGGTAATTCGAACAAGTAAGTGGACAGGGTAAAGTCAATTTTTTTTTTTTTTGCTGACAGCATGAAAGGAAGAAGTTTCTGCACTTCAAGTGAAGTATTGAGATCGAATTCGGGTTGTTGAAAAAACCGCACAGGAAATAGCTCTTTTTTAAATAAATAATGAAAAAACTTGCTTGAAAATGTTTAATGTTTTCTAATGTATACTGTTGATTCACATATTATCACTGTCCACTTGAATTATTTGAAGTACAATATTCAAATAAATAGACCATTAAAAAGACGTGATACGATTTATGAAAATTTTTGATTTAATGCTTTTCACCAAGTTTTGAATTCCCCTACATAGGGGTGGCCAATCTTTTTAGGAAGAGTGCAGGGACGTCTTAAAACTCTTGAGGCCCTTGGCCCCGATGCAAAAGTAGACAATATATAGCATGAGTTGTCAAATACTCGTACAAACGGTTATTTGAAACAAATAAATGTGCACGAATCACAAATTTTACAAACTGGCTCGACCGATACCGCATTTCGACTAAATGAGTTGAATGATTGTTTATGGTATTAGGCTTAGGCCTAGACTTGGACAACGGCCATCATGTAATAATATAGTCTTAACACTTTTGCCAGCTGATATGCTTTTTGAAATTCCCTGTTTTTCAGAGAATATGTACGGGAATAATATTTTACCTCATTAAAATTATCCGGTTCATGATATTATTACTCGTAAGACGGAGTCGAGAACAAAACGAGGCCCCCACCGAAGTCGAGGCCCCGGGCCCAGTTGGCCCATGCCTTAAGATGCCCCTGGAAGAGTGCCACTATTCGATAAAAAAAAATTATTATGCGTACCACTTACTTTTCCAACAAACAGGGAAAAGTGAAAAAATGTTACTAATAAGCTTATTATGGGATTTTTACGCAATTATCGCATTTTTTAATGCAAGTCTATGTAGTCGAAATTTAAAAATAATATAATAAATAAGACGAAAGTACAAACTTAGGTTTTAGTGTTAATAAACTTTTTACAAGGTCAATCAATTAGGTTAGGTTTAAAATAAAAATGAGTAATCTGAATAATTTAATTCAAAATAATTATTAAACGCTCAGTATTTACTTAATGCTGGCTTTTGAATTACTACTTTTTTTCTTTTTTATCAAAGCAAATATATTGGGAGTAGCTCTTACAGATGCTAACAAAATTAGGTTATTTTTGGTGCACATAATCTATATATAGAGATATACAGTCGACTCTCGTTAATTCAAACCTTCGATAATTCGAAGTATATGCTCAGTCCTTAGAAAAACTCTTGATATTTCGAACTAAACCAATACGCTTTGGTACACTCAATATTTCGAAGTTAAATCATTTGCTGGCCAGACTACAACACGCTATAATTCAAAGTTGACTTAAAAAGCTCTCGACAATTCGAACACTCACTATCATGTGCAGTCCTGTAATAAACAGGTTGGAGCTTACAAGTTTTGCGTTGTGTTGTATCTGCGTGTCTCCCCTGTAACATAGTCCATTTGATGACCATCTGTCTGCAGTTTTAGTTCCTCTGGCGAAAAGACACTTTTATTGTTTTCATTACTTTAAGTGGACAATAGACCGACCGCACCAGTTCTCTACCATTCATATCTTTCGTTTAACACTTGGCCTTGCTAAATATGTATTCTGAAAGGATAGTCCGCTTTTTTGAAGAAGAGATGCGTAGGATTGTGTATGAATGTATTGAATATATTTTTTTTAATACATGACTTTTAACTTCTGCAAAATATTTATACTGTGTAATATGTACTTTTTAAAAATACTTTAAAATAATTTTATACATGTGTACAATTGTTGTTTTATTGATAGTTTCAAATTTAAATGGGGGGTGTTAGAAAAAATTATTTTCGTGTATTTTGGTAGTTTTTTTCCTACCCTCTGGATAATTCGAGGTTTTTCATCAGCCCCCCCCCCCCCCAACTTCGGAGAATTGCTAGTCGACTGTATATAGTTTTGATATTCTATTATGTTCATAAAAGGAAACATTTATTTGCAAACATATTTTTATCCAACTTATGGGGGGTTTTTTTTCTGAGACAACCCAACTTCAATTAAATTGTAAAAAATGGTTATATTTATTTTTATTTCAAATTTTTAAAAATTTTCAGTTAGTCTTCGTGTGCTACTGTTACAACTCCACTGTGGCACGCGTACCGCGGGTTGGCCACCCCTGCTCTACATATACGTATTATGTAACAGTTTTTATGCTCACAATGCCACAAAAAGCTAACCATTTAGTCTTTTAAGGAAAAATTGAAAATTTCATGTAGTGATTTTAAAATGCTACTTCTACTATAATTGTCGTACACACAATGCAATTGATTTTCAAAAGTACTTTTAACTATATATAAACAAAGTTGGTAGCAGTTTTGTGATAACATTATTGATATTCGTAAATTATTTATTTAAATGAATGTTTATTGAAAATTCCTTAAATATATAAATTAATTCAACTATTTTTTTTTAGAAAAATAACTAGTGCTTTGATTCAAAAATGCATGCCGATTTTTATTATTTGCATTCATAGCAATAGTTAGAAAAAGTATCAAAGGCTTTGAGACAAAAGAAAATATAAATGTTCCAACATTAAAATTATAATCTGATTTCGCCATTACATAAAGAACAGGGTATTTTATTTGAAATGATCCATTTTTTCTGGTATAAAAAAAAATGTTTTGCATTTTTCACCTATACTGTATGCCTAATGAGCATACAGTATAGTTGAAAGTACAGTATGGGTTACATGTTAAATGAAAAAATTAATTATTTGTAGAAATATTTCAAAATTTTAAACGGATGTAAGATTTATAATGTTGCAAATTTTCATGGAACTTGAGAATCAGGGAATACATATACCTCATTTTTTGAATGTCCACTTATGACAAATTGAGATGTTTAGTCATATCATTTCTTTAAAACCCACTCATGGTATTCCGCTTAACCAGTTTATTGCAAATTGTGTGTCCAAATGGCGTTCTGTCTTTTCACATATGAGGTGAAAATTTTTTTAATTTCTTTAAAATGACCGTCCCAATATTTTTGGTGTATATGATCGGTTAGTCTCTTGAAGACTAGTTTCTCCACGGACTGCAGTGGGAGATATTAAAAAACGTATTACATTTGTAACCTTCATTTTTTTTTTTTACTTTACGTTAACTTTACTTATCATTTTATTACTTAAGTGTGTTTATCTCGTTGCATTGTAGCTCACAGCCTTGTGGTTTTGTGGTTGGACCTTTTGTTTCAATTGAAGATAGTCTCTGAATTCGTTTTGTTCGTCGTAAGATGCACAGTAAAATGAATCCAAAGCATCTGCATAAATTTCTTCTGTTTACATATAGTATTACACCGTTCTTTTTTCACTGCGATATTTTATAACAATTCAAATTTGATACAACGGAATTTACCGAGACTGAATAATGTAGTAGTCAGATATTTCATTTATTCAAAATTTATCTGCATTTTTTGTTAACATTTCATAATTTAAATATCATTACTTTATTTTTTGTTATTTATGCAAATAAATTTTGGTGTAAATTCCTCAAAATATTCGCCAATTAATTGGTTGAAGGACAAACGTAAGTATTCCGATTTAATATGCGTAATTTTACTGAATATTTATTGAAAATAATCTTTAAAGTAGATTGTAATTACACATAAGTTTTAAAACCGTTATAGTGACACCAAAATTTAAACGGGGTGTGGAATTTTGGATTTAAAACATATGAGGAAATTTAACTTCAAGTAACTGTATAAAAAAAATCAAAATACAATTATTAATTTCGCTATCACATAGCCCAGATTTATGAAAAAATAATGATTTTTTGTTTTGGAAACGCATATGGGGCATAATCCTCCATTGATATTTACAGATAATGGTTTTTTTCACCAGGCATCATATCTGTGTGAAATCTTTAGTTATATTTTAATACATTTTCAAATAGCATAATTAGTTTTTTTTAATTTAATTTCATAAGATCTTTACACATATCATACGTATTTAATTTTGGAGCTAAATTTTTTCATGCCGTTTCTCACTGATGCATTTTAATTTTGTCGTCTTTATGAAAAATTACTTAATGGTGCTGAATACAAGTTTTCCTCCAATTTTTTTTCTTTAAAATTCAGTACAAAAATTTGAGTTGTAAAATTGACTTTGACGTGTTATTTTTTTCCGAATTCGTGTTAGACAAAACTTTGAAATAACTGTACTTCTATCAAAATTAGTTGCATCTCTAATGGAGGAAGTGGGAATCTATATCCGAGTGCAACCTTTCTGTCTTTGAAAGAATACAAATCACTTAATCTATTTATTAAATATTTATATAAAACTGTTTACATCTCAACCCAATACAAGTACTAATCTATTTATTGAATATTTATATAAAACTGTTTATACACCTCAACCTTATACAAGTACCCATCTCTTGTTGAATAAATTCACCGCTTCCTCCAAACATCGATTTATTCCCAAGGTCATTGAATATATTTTGGCTTATTAAATTTAGCTCAATTCTTCTAAGAAATGGTGAAACATTCAATGTTTTGATTTCATTTATCAGTTTAATGTTATTTTTGAAAATATTTTAGATATTTTGATTGGAATTCTTCTCTATCGTACTAGTAATCTGCCATCCAAGGTCAGATGTATGTTGCGTCTGAAGACACAAGCTCTCTGCCGGTAGATAGATAAAGGAACACATTTTAGCAAGCGTTATTAATTGCGGTATCTTCGTGGTTAAGGCTATCCGATAACGAATATGTAATGAGTGCTTTATAAATGTATACATTTTTACTCCATCACGTGGCTCTCATTTTCCACTTCGATGAAACACTCTGCTTATTCGCTATCTTTTCCACACGTTTAATTTTTTTTTTATATCCTCATTCTTATACTCTTGTTTGATAATTTGAGAATTGTTGGTGTTTTTTGCTTTGTTGGAATTTTTTTTTTCCTTGTATGCTTTTTGGATGAAGTGTGTTTAGGAAATGAACCAGCTTCTCGATTGGGAAAAATTGAGTGATAAATATTTTCAAAAATCCTTGGGTTTTTCTCCGAGAAAAGTCAGCACAATTATGTTAACTACTAAATTGATTTTTTTTTAGTTTTTTTGGAACTGTAAAAAATTGTGATGTTACCGTTAAAGTATGAAATCCGTTATTCCGTAGAATAACTAGGTATTTCATGAAATATATACAATTTAATGAACTTAGGAAATAAATGTTATTTCATTATAAACTAAAAGTGTAACGTGATGCGCTTGGATTTTTACTAACATGAATTCTAAAGTAAATCTGCAAATGTTGAAATGTAAGTTATATAAATAAAATGTGTAGTAGGACCTGTCTGTGGAAAAAAAGTTAACTACCCAAATAGATTTGTTCTTAATTTTTTTTTTTTTTTTTTGTTAATTGAAATGAGTTATATGTATTCCTTATTAATATTTTGTTTTTTTAATCTAGATTTTGTTAACTATTTTGAAGAATGTGGTCTTTTGAAAATTTCCTTCTATACATCCTTTTCCTTAATAAATTTTTCTATACTTTTAAATATTAATCAAATACTTGCCTTTTCTATTTATTTTTTCCCGCTAAATTTCAACACTTATCTGTTGTTTGTGCTGTTTGCTGAATGGAAAAAAAAATTCTAGCTTTGTATTTTTACAAACTTTTTAAGTTTTTTTAGTTCTTTCGTACTCTTATTTTTTTTAAAAAAAAAATTTTAATTTTTTTTTTTTTTTTTTAAAGAAGCTCAAAATTTGATGTACCTTGTGTAATCTGATAAGATTTTTCGTCACTTATGTAACATATTCCAAGGAGATAACGACTCACAATTAATGACGTCGTTAGCAGCGTCACAGTATTATGGCGTCACCACCATTTGACATCTACAGTTGAAAAAATAATTTTATGTTAACACAATTCTGTTGATAAATTGTTCATCTTACATTGATGATTACAAAATTTCAATGACAATTTCTTTCACAAGTTGCTCCCCTCCCTCCTTGTTTGAACATCCTTTTAGAGATTTTTATCTTTATATATGATGGCGCGGGAATCTGCGCATGTGGCAAAAATTCACCCCTCTTCATTTTATATCAGGTGGTCAAATCTTTGAAAATAAAATAACGGGGGAATTTAAAATTCATGCGTCTCATGTCCTTGTTTGAAAATCATTACAACGGAGACGAGGTAGTAGACTTCGATCGATAAGAGTATCTGATAAGAAGAGTATATTTTATTAAGTTTTGGTAAATATTTTGACATGCAAATAACTCAAGTTTTATTTTTGAGATTGTTTGTTGTTTTTACTTGTATTGAAAACTTTGGTGTGGTGGCGAACAAGTAAATTTTTTTTCTCTTCGTTTTTATCCTGGAGATTTTTTTTTTTTTGAACTATTTGAATTTATATAAATAAAGGGTTGTTTGCCTTAAAAAAATACGCATTCTTGGGAATCTTTCTATGTAATGATGCAATTTGTGATGTAATTTCTCTAGTGCTTTTTGTAAATTACAGTATGCTTATTTAATGTGTTGATTATTAGTTTAGCATCACTATAAACGAGGTATCAGTTAATGGGGGGGGGAGTTTTTTGTTGCAAAAGTATTGTTTTATTCATTATTATTATTATTATTTTTTTTTTTGAAGGTGTTCAAATTATGTAAGAATTTATAGTTGAGAAAATGTTTTCTACAATCTATATTGATTTTTCCTACAAACATTTGTTAGAGAAGGCAATAGTTATTTTTTTATTTAATGAGGGATTATTGAAAAAATTGTGTATGTATTGTCCAGTAGGGTGAATCAAAAAAAAAATTTTTTTTTTTCAAATTTCTAAACCTACTTATGTGAAAAGGATGTTCTCTTTTATACAGATGTAGGAAAAAAATATAGTAAAAAATTCATTTTTATGTTGAGTACTGCCACAAGGGGAATGAAATATAGGTATTTGCGCCTTTTTTTATGGTAAAAAAATCAAAGTAATTTTTTGTTGAAGAAAAGCAGGTATTGTAGTACTATTTGACGTTTAGTGCGTAGAAAGGACATCTCCTAAATAGTTATAAGAAGAAACCTCAGGCACGCACACACACATTTAGCAGCTTCTGTATTATTATTATTATTTATTTATTTTTTTTTGAAAAAAACTACTGTCGAAATTTGAATGCACTGTAAAGCGGAAGATGAGGGGGGAAAGCTTGTGTGTGTGAATCGAACTGATTCGACGGTGCGATGAGTGAGCTGAGGTTATGAGATTTTACAATGTGTATTCGTGTTATTCTCTACTCAATACTCGTTTATCAGCAATCGTCGTTTTTGGTAATTTATATTGAACGGTATTTTTGAGTCTAAAATCATCTAACCCAAAATGGCTTTTCCCCTCATTTTTTCGAAAATGCAACAGCTTTTCGGTAATATTAAATTTTGAAATTATTATTTTTCTTGTCTTCATACCATGCAGGGGCGTAGCTACCGCCGTATCAATGATACGGGGGCCCTAATTTGTGGAAGAAAATAATCATAAAATATCAAAAGGCCCCAAATAAGGGCCTCCAAGTTATTTTGATACACGGCCCACTCAGGACTATTTGCGCCAATGATACCACGAAACATCTTTTCCTTGTTAAAGTGTAGAATAGGGGGCCCTTGGCAAAGTCAATTTTTTGGCGACGGGAGTTGGTCGCCAAGTAATTTAATTTAGCGATAGGTGTTCCGAGAATTTACAAAGTGGAATTATGCAATAAAAATAAAGAAATGTTAATGAGAAATTTTAAAAAAATATTTATAAAAAAATAAGTAGCTTGGCGACCGATTCCGGTTGCCAAAAAAATTTACTTAGTCAGGGGGCTCCCTATTCTACACTTTAACTCTTCGGCACAAATAAATTCCGATTAATACCGTAAAATCCTGTGTATAACGCGCACTTTTAACACACACAAAAAATAATAAGCTTTAAAATTACGGGTACGCATTATACGCCGGGTATAAAAATAATAGCTTTAAAAATAATTTAAAAAAACATGAGCACAAAGAAAAATATTAGACTTCTTAGATCGAAATACTGTTTCTTTAAAAGAAAGAACATTCTTATGAACGAAAAGGGTTCGAGTTCTAGAAGTAAACTTTTTTCTCTCAAAAACCTGGTATAATATCTCAAATGAATTGCTACATAATATAAGAACATAGCATAGTACTCTTTTCAGGTTTTTTCGTAACAAAGCGGGTGCGCATTATACGGCGAATGTATTAAAAAAATTTTAAATTGCAGCTTCAAAGTATAGGTGCACGTTTTACGCCGGATTTACGGTATATATATAATTTTCATCATGTAACCGCGATCTATCCTAATTTTCAGGTGGTGCATTATCGCTTGAAATTTGAAAAGTTTTGTATGATATTGTATTAAGCGATAGACGCTTAAATACATTTTACTTCTATTTTTACAAACATTCCTGGATTGGAAAGACTGACCTGGACTACGTTTTTCCCTGCCTCCAATTCATTGTCATGTTCAGAGATTTTTAAAATTTAGTTCGTAGTAATAGCACAACTTTTTCTTGTTTGTGCTGCGATATTTCACTTATCGATTCGGAAAAAAATGCGTTATTTTTGTGTGAAATATCTTAAGAATGGAAACTAATTTTGTAAGGCAAGTTTTACGTTACTACAAATCATATCGGATTTTATTTCATAGATCTCTGCAAAGGCGTTTCATGCTATAAAACAATGTTTTTTCCAATATATATTCTTATTTAACTTAAAAGTTATTACGAAATATCACTGTGGAGCCAGCCGGTTTCATAAAGATATCTCCTCACTTTTAAAATGTAAGGACTGTTAAAAATTTTCTTTTTTACCCTATCTCTTGATCTCTGTAAGATTTTGTTTGATTTACTGCTCTATTGTGTTGCGTCAACTCTAATCCAATTTGTCTTAAAAGAGTGAAGGAACAATTTTCTCTTTAAATTCTCGCAGCACGTGTTAAAAAACTTGACTTGTCGTCTAGTTTTAGAAAGCACTTATTACACAATTGGAGGCATCACTTTGTAAAGCAATAGTAAATCGGTATTAGTTACAGGGCACGTGTTTTTCTCGTTTCTTTTTCGTGTTTAGTGAAGTATGAATTTCGATTGTTATACAAAGTTGAAGGTCGGTTGTGTTAAATTGAATCATAAGTAATGTTCTGGTAAATTTATATCGTGTGTTGTGTGTTTCGCCTGTGGAATTTTTATTGTGTTAGTTATCTACTGTTGCTACGCATATGTATTTAAAAAAACTTTCTTAAAAAGTTTTCCTTCTTAGTTTAGTTGCGGATCAATTAAAAAAATTACAAAATTTTTATTTGTTTTCAAATATAATTGCAGAACTTACCCAGCTGTCAGTTTAAGAAATAACACATTTCATCTAGTAAGATCTCTAACAAGAATCCACAACACAATATGGAAATCTGAGCTCAAGATCCTGCTCTGCAGTAGGGCACATAAGCGAAAGTGTCCCCTTGTCCGGACCCCCCCCCCCTCATAGCCCTTGATTATTTGTTTCGATTATAATCCTCTGTATATAGTACGCAAAATTTGAGTATTTATTATTAATAATCAATTTTATTAATTAATGCCAATCATTTATTCAATAAATTTTTTACTGTTTGTTATTCCCGAAAAACGACAATCAAATTAATATTGGGTGGCTAATGGTAAACTTTCGACCTTGGACCCCCCCCCCTCTTTGAAAACTCCTGTGTGCGCCCCTGTTGCTCTGGTATCCTAGAGTGCCCACCTAGTAATTATGAATACGAACTCGCAGTTGGCGTGTTGCGGGTTCGAGTCCTGGTGTCACTGAAGACCCGCCGTGTAGAGAGAGAGCTGATACACGTTAATTCTGTCGAGGCTCTAAGTCCTCTTGTTGGCGTGGTGTGGAAGTGCGGAGAGGGAGGTGCCAGATCAGTTGTCGGCTTCGTCACTTGACCGTGATTCAAATTTGTGAATTCTGTCTCCAATAGTTCTGATTCTGTTTAGTTAGTCTCATAATTTTCATGAGCATAAAATCGTTTTTAATCCATTAACAAAATGTAATATCTAATAAAAGGTCGACGTTCGGACAAGTTTTCTAAAATGCCATGCGACTAGAAATTTTGTTGGTGCTTATGATTTTAATTGATGGAAAACACCAATCAGGAAATTATGACAATTTATTAAAATGAGGCATTGTAGGAAAAATTTGATGAAAATTATACCCAAATTCAAAACACTGTACATGGAATTCAAAGCCATGTATATTGAAATAATTTTTAGGCAACATATTTAACACATTTATAAAGGCAATGAACTCTCTCTCATCTAAAATATATTTATATATACAATAGATGTTAGAGCTAAATCGTTAGTTCATTGCCTTTATCCAGTCGCGTAACGAAGAATATTAAGGCCCCTTGCAAACTCAGGTTTCGGGCCCCAAGCCCAAATACGTACTTAGAGTCAGTCAAACTTTGGGCCGACTGGAGTCCCTGCCCCCCCCCCTTCCGCAATGCGGGGGTATACATTACGCCACTGCCATTTCAGTCTAACATTGATTCAGAAACGTAGGCAGATACCTTAAGCTTACTGAAAACTTTTGTAAAGTGAACGTTGTCTGTGCATTTGAGTGTGGTTTCCGCTCATTTTATACCTTTTACTCGAAAAAAGCTAATGAATTTATTTTTTTTTTGCTCGACTATATATTACTTAATTCTGTTACTTTTGGTTGTGAGTACCTATCTATCTATTGGGGGAGATCAAATTTTGTTGGTCTTTGAAAAAATTAAATCCTTAACAGCAATATTTCTAAATGAAAAAATATTTTTTTTTAAATATGGGGGGGGGAGGAGACATATATATGGTAATCATTCTATATATTGCAGAATGTGCTAGTCATTATTATTAACAGACATTATATATATATATATATATTATTTTTATGACACTATTAATAGAGCTAAAGAGTAATTAATATTAATGTAAAAGGTTAATTTTTATCTAAAGATGTGATCCCATTATTATTTCAAATAAGACATAAATTTTTCTCTTCAATCCCTTATTCATTCTTGAAAACGGCCTCTATGTGATGCCAATGCTATTCTTATTCAAAATTTACCGTAAAATCCGGCGTATAACGCACTCCTATACTTTCACTTATAATTTTTAGCTTTATTCGCCGCATAACACGCGGCCCCTTTTTAACGAAGGACTCTGAAATGTACGTGTGCAATGCTCTTATGTTTTGAAGTAATTTATTCGCGAGATGGTTAACTCGGGTTTTAATAAAAAATAGTATACTTCTAAAACTACAACTTTAAAGTTCATTAGGTACAGGGGCGTTGCTACCGCTGTATCAATGATACGGGGCCCCAACGTGTGTAATTATAGTCCCACTAACAAGGTATTTAAAAAAGGGCCCCGAAGATATTTTATTCAGGGCCCACTCAGAACTAGCTAGTGATTCGGTATGTAATTTCTTTAAATAAACAGTATTCCGAAATCGAAGTAAAGGTCTGGTTTTTTTAAAGCTCATTTTTCGATCTTATTTTTTGTGTTAAAAGTGCGCTTTGTACCCCGGATTTTTACAGTAATTCTTTTAAACATTCTTTCAAAAAAAAAAAAATCCAGAGCCGA
This sequence comes from Trichonephila clavata, assembly GCA_019973975.1. Taxonomy (NCBI): domain Eukaryota; kingdom Metazoa; phylum Arthropoda; class Arachnida; order Araneae; family Nephilidae; genus Trichonephila; species Trichonephila clavata. The sequence continues at coordinate 108,266 of BMAO01023102.1, read as the reverse complement.
ATTTACCATATGTCCAAATTTACCGTGATTCACAAGTATTTTTTTTACGCGATTTTTTCCCACGGTTTTGTAAGAAACATTATCTACCGTGTAAACAAGTAATATATATAAAAAAAAATTAAGTCAATTTCTACTTAGGTCAATAAAGAAAAATTTTATTTTGTTACTTAAATATCAAATAATTATAATTTATATAAATATGTATATACTTTGTCAAACACAATATTAAGTGGCAATTAATTTCTATTAATTATCATTAAAGATCGTATTGTCATCCAAAACAATCGTGTTTTTAAATCAGTTCAACTCTGAATGCTTTAAAACGTGAGGGGGAAAAAATCTTTTAAAGTTTTCACCCAAGTCGCTAAAAATGAAGCCAACGTTGCCTGTAATTCCTTAAATAATTAGTTTCTGTCAATTAATTATAATTATAATTACATTATCATATTGTCACCCAAAACAATCGTGTATAGAAAATTTCAGTTCAAATGAGCGCTTTAAAATGTGTGGAAAAAACCTTTTCTGACGCAAGTCGGCAAAATGGTCGCTAAGTCGCCAAAGCTAATACCAACTTGGCTGTATCTGTAATTCTTTGAATAATTAGTTTTAATCAATTTTTATTCATGATAATTAAATTACCTTATTGTCATCCAAAATAATCGTATATAAAAATTTCAGCCCAGTTGAGAACATTAAAATGTATGTTATTAACGATTGAAAATCTGAACAAGATATTGTATAGAGAGAGATCGTAAACTAATAGTAGGAATTGGGGGGGAGGGAAGAGTTGGGTGTACTCTATATATTAAAATTCTATTTTGTCTAAAAGGATTAAGGATTTAAGTCAAAATTAAGCTCAAATGAAAAATATTCCCCCAAAATAAATTAATATGTGTAAGTTAAATGTGTTATTGGGAGGAGGGGGAAGACAGAAAATATCAAACTCTGCTTTTTACTTATATCCATATGAATGTTTTATTTTACAAGCCGGTTAATAAGCATTTATATATTCAAGCTATCAGCTTCAATTTACGATGCTAGATTTATGTGAAGTCCGTCTATAGAAAACTACATTTTTTTCCCATTGGCTTCTTTTGATGTGCCGATATTTGAATGACTGTCTAACTCGGTAGTTATCAGTTATACTTTTTGGCCTTCACTCATTTGTTTTGTCTCCATTGGGTTTTATTTTTTTAAATTTATCAAACTGTGTTTCGTCTCTTGTATATAAGTGGATGATAATGTGTAGCAAAAAATAGCGAGAGCAACTACTCGTCGCAGTTGACAAATCATGGGCGGTTTCTTCAAAGTGTATGAGAACTATTATTGGTATATTATTTAGATATTTCTCAGATGGGGAGATGATTAATTATCATTTTATCCAGTTTTATATTCCTTTCTCGCATTACTTCCCTTATTTGCATGTTTTTGTGTAACGTATTTATTTGCTGCAAGAGCTCACACATTTTTATTTAGAAATATATTTGTTAACATACATGGTAATTTTATGTTTACTCTAAACTGGTATGTTTTCCTGGTATAGAAAATTTAGGTACTTTTCCGTTTCGCCGTCGCAAATCTCGCCAAGCAGGCTTTATTGGCGACAACACGCAATGTAACCATAAATAATGTTATAAATGTTAGTTCTCATTATTTTTTCATCTATTTTTGATGTATTGTGGAAAAAACGCTACTGATAACAAAAGACCATGACTTGTTTTGAAAATTTGGTGATGAAAGGTTACCAACTGGGATGTTCCGTTTGGCGTCGGTTGTATCATTTTTGGCGACTTTATCGCTTGCGCCGGCGAGACGGAAAAGTGCCAAAATGTAGCATGTTAACTGATTCACTGTAACGTACCTCTTTGTTATAAATTGAGAATTCCATCATTACCTTCTAATACCGTGTGAAAGAAGAAAAAATAATCCCTGATGCTTTAGTAATATCTACCGATCCCTTAATTTTCAGCGAAATAATGTATTTTATATTTAAAACTTTGATATCTATTCGATGCGTTGATTTTTATAAGTTTTACTTAACGAGTTTGTTTCTTAATTCAAATGGTCGTGGTAGTTTATTGGTCATAGTCACAAGCTTGAGTCATGAGCTCGAGTCCCAGTGCCATTGAAGATCCGCGGTGTAGAAAGACTGATACACGTTAAATCTGCCGTGGCTCAAAGTCCTCTCGTTGGCGTGGTGTGGTAGTTTGGAGAGGTGGGGCCAACTCAGGCGTCGTCCTCGTCGCTTGACCTTGTTTCAAAATTCTGAGATCCTTCACCAATAGCCTTCGTGTTGCTTTCAAAGACACTCTCTTAATTTGAAGTTACATCACATACTTTATATTTATTAATGTCGCCCATCCGGTATAGTGGTTAGTGACACTGACTGCGGTGCCGTAGGGCCTGTGGTCGAATCCCGGAGAAGGCATGGATGTTTGTAAATGTATAGTGCCTTCGCGGCATGGGGGTACTCTAAGTAACCGTCGAGCCGCAAGTCCTCCCGGGAGGTTGGTGGAAGGGGAAGAGAGGTGGGAGGCCCTAACAACCCCCAGGGTGTTTTCCCTCAAAATTGGGGTGGAACCGAGAAAAATCGTATTGTTACCTGCATGGTGCTCAAAGCTAAGGCTAAAGACAGGCGTAAAAATCTGGCCTTTCGCTGCGATGAATTTCGTGGACCTTGATCTAATGTTCATGTCGATCAGGTGGCATAAGTAACAACATATTTATTAATTTAACTATTGGAAATAACTAATTTTGTTTAAAATAAGACAATTGTTACTACTTTTTAAGATTTATTCTTTTCACTCACTTTTTTCAATTTGTTTCTTAAATATTAAGTAAACTTCAAAACTGTACATAGTATTTACTCGTTAACTTCTAAGAGAAATATATTTTAATTTTTTTCTAGGAATGACATATACTTTTTTTTTATATACTTATATACAGATCAATTTTCAAATTGTCCAAGGTGCCTTTAACTGTGAACAGTATAGAAGCAATTTTTATTACCTCATTCAAAATTTCAGTGGAAAGCAATCTGTAATTCCTAATAGTATACAATATATATCAAATTATTAAAAATATTTTAATTACTTTAAAAGCATTTTCAAGTAACTCAGTAGAACCTATTTAAAATTGACGCCTCCGTAAGCTAGCTTAATTTTCATCATCCCGACATCCTTAATCATACTTTATTACAAATTATTTTTCTTTTTTTTTAATACTGTCATTATGTGTGTGTTAAATTATTTTCAATTCCACAGTTAGCCGTTAATTTGTTTTTCAGCATAGATTGTATATTCTACAGTTTCTGAAAACGTTCTTCTAGAAATATTTTAAAATTTAAATACTTCACAATTTATATTGAAAAATTCTAATTAGAGGCAAGTCCGAGATTAGAAACTCCTGTTTTTCCCTCCCCTTAGTAATAAAATTGAAATTTTATACATGATAAAATAATATTGACTAATAGTGTCGCAATATTTTTTAATATTTGGTTTTGTAAGATTTCGCAGCTTCTCTATATCTATATACAATAGAAGTTTATATTGCATTATATATTATTAATCTAATATGTATAAAACTGTATTTATATATATACATCGCAAGATTTAGAGCTGCATTGGGTGAGAGCTTTCTGGCACTGGAAAGATCTGCTAGAAAAATGAACCTAAGAGTGAATATGGGGAAGTCAAAATATATGTATTGTGGTAGGTAGGAAACCATCCAAATTAGTTCGAAATAAACTCCTTTAAATTTGAATCTGTAAAAAATTTTACCCATCTAGGATCAGAAATTACCAAAATGACGTGAATCCTGAAATCAGAAGGATAATTATTGCAGCTAATCGTTGTTTCTTTTTGAGATCATTACTTAAATCTCTCTTAATAAAAAGAAAGACAAAAATCCTGTTGTATAAGGGAGTTATTAAATCAGTTTTGACTTATGCCTCAGAGACATGGACCCTAACAAAAAAAACAAAAAAGGAAGATCTTGACGACTTTTGAAAGGAAGGTCCTGCGAACCATATTTGGTGCTGTTCTCGATAATAACAGTTGAAGAAAAAGATATAATTTTGAAATATATAAGATTTTTAATAATGATGATATTATTTAGTCCATAAAACTAAGTAGAATGATATGGGCAGGGCCCATATCGTAAGAATGAGCCCAGAACGAACAGCATTGAAAATTTTTAATGTAACAACTCACTCTAACAAAAGACCAAAGGGAAGGCCCAAAAGGAGATGGAAAAACTGTGTTGATGAGAACCTTGGTTTTCCTAAAGTGAAGAACTGGAGATCAATTGCGGGAGAAAGGCAGAATGGAAAAACTTCTGAGGAAGGCTCAGACCCACAAAAGGCTGTTATGCCAATGCTGTTGATGATGATAAAACTGTATAGTAGTCTTACTGACATATTTCCATTTATTTACTATTTCTATTTAAGTCGCTAAACCCGAAAAAAGTTCTTTATGCGGAAAATTCGTTCAATAGATTCATTTTCGATATATTTTCTGTTCTTGGTTCCAGGAAAAAGTTCGTAAATGGCAAGGTTCGTAAAATGCAATTTGTTGGCAAAAAAGTATGAAGAAAGAAAGACATTTTCAAAATATTCTCCTTGCATGAAAAATGCTTGTGTAGTAATATTTTGCTATAATATATAGCCAAGACTTTTATACTGGGGTTGAACTAAAATTTTTGAAGTATGTAATGTAGAAGTGAATTTTTATTCATATTTTAAAAAATACATCGGAGTAGAGTAATTTCTACAAAAAACACCGGTTATTTCAATTGGTCGTAACTTTTTTTAAAAAATGTGAATTTTTCAAAACTTTTAGATCAGATTCTGCAGAGAAAACTTGATAGTTTTTGTTCATTATTATTTTTTGAAGCATTTTTCTTAAAAGAAAAATGTTTTGAAAACATGCCATATTTTCATCATTTTTTGCCAAAAAAAAATTACAATTAAATACTTTTTTTCCTGTTATAATATTCTTAAAACAATTTTTTATGATGTTCTAATTCAACTGACACTAAATATAAAAAAAACTATTCATTTATACGCTTTTTCAAAATCACGATTTCGGACGTAGTCACCTTAATGAGCCTTAATTTTCGTCGAATCAATCATTTGAGATTTGTATATGAAAAGTGCAAAATATTGTAGTATTATCTTGTTCTTTTAAGAATATTCATTTAAGAATCTGTATTATGTACAAGCTATTTATATCAACCATGAATGACAAGACATCAAGTACAGTTGCAGACGATGAGAAATGTATACAATGTGATATTTTTTTCTCCTTTCACAATAAGAGAGAATAACGCCATGCATATTCAGTTAACTCGCCTCAGTGCAATTCATACAACACCTGTTTTTTGTTTAAGGAAACGGAAAGAGGAGAGGTTTTTAAAAATGTTATTGTGTATGCGTTTGTGGACTAAAGATGTCTTATGTGCGATTTCGACCTTGGCCTACTCGGCGAATGGGATTGCTCAAGGAAATTGACAGAATTCATCAGGAATGCGGGAATCGCGCGTTTTTAATATTTAGTTAACAATGCTTGTGGTTATATTGAATGGAATATCTGGAGGTTGTTTCTAGGAGGTTGTAGAAAAGGAGTGTGTCAAATGCTAATCGATTTTTTTTCCACATAGGAATCTTATTTTAAGAGAATTGAATTTTGTGAAATACCATAGGCCAAGATTTGAATTGTTCGATTTGTACTATCCGAATGTATTCTTAGTCGAAATTTTAAATTACAGCTTACGTTTCTTTTTTTTTAAACCCTTTAATGTTTACGCTTGAAATAATTCAAGCGCGCTGAACAGCCAAAACTGCACATTCGAGATAATTCGAGCAGGGTTATTTTATGCTGCTGTAAATTTTCACACTCGAATATACGCGAGCGCTATCTACAATGAGATTGACTATGATCCGTCGTCAGGATTTCGTAAATTTAGATAAATAATATAAAAAAATAATCTTTAATTTGCTATACATCAACATTTGGAACGCACGTTTGTGTCAAAATTATGGAAGGGAAAAAATTTTAGATTTCAGAAGCACAAATTAGTGGAAAGACTTGTATATATATACAGAACTATATAATAGTGATAAAAACATTTTAAAAAAATGGGTAGACCAAAATTTTCTGGAATTCTACGACTAGTAGAACTTCATATCCCCCCCCCCCCCATTTCCGTTCTACCAACACCAAAATTTTTTTTAAAAAAGCTGTCGCAAAGCTGTGCTGTGTGTTGTACTAAAAGTAAAGAAAAATAAGAAAAGAGAGCAATTATTACATGTATAATAATTGCAAAGTTGTATTTTGTGCTGCATCTTGCTTCCAAATATATCACACAAAAGAAATTTTTGAATAATTTTTTTTAAATAAATACTGTTATTTTTTTGTGTTGAAAAAGTGTGAATAAATATTTTTACCGATAAAAATGTTTTTTTTCCCTTTTTTTTCGAAACAGCAGTTCGAAAAGAAAGATAATAAAAGCCGATGTACTGTGTATATAATTCAGCTCTTATCTGCAATGTAGATCAAAATCCAAATTTTTAAAATCAAAATTTCAATTGATTTCGTTTGTTAATGTTGCAAAGCAAGGATCTAAAATGTACTTTTTTCTTAAAAGAAATTGATAATTTTTGCCGCTTTTTTTCCTTTTTTTTCTTCCAAAACTGTTTTAAGAGGTTAAAGTGCTCGACACACACACCCTCCTTATATAATGGAACTATCATAACCGTACATTCTTATGTAAGCTATGTTCATTTTCCATAGAACATTTAAATAAGAAAACCCGATCCATCTTCATTTTATATTTATCTAAGCTTTAACACTTTGTTATATCGCATTCATTTTATTGAGAACAGGTTTTTGTAGAATGTCTCATTTGTCCTTTTGATTGATAACATCCCCTATTTCTTAGTGTTTATCTGTGCATTAGCCATGCAGTATGAGTTATCCGTAGATGCAGTGTGTGGGTATATTAGACAAATCAATGTGGGTGAAATGTATTGTTTTACCTGCAGTAGATGTTTTAATGTCATCTTCCCATATCACAAGATTTTGATTTTTAAACGTGGGCTTATATATCCTTTCTTAAGACAATGCTATTTGCTGAAAAAGGGGCTCTGTTAATTGGACTATTAATGACAGTTTGCTTACGCATGTTGAGCGTCTGTAGCTTGTGGGCCCCGTATCATTGATACGTTGGTAGCTAAGCCCTCCCCCCATGTTTTTTTGTTTAAATATGAAATTGAACTACCTTGTCTAGCAACCAGTGACGTAACGTACACCCCGCATCGCAAAGGAGGGGGGGGGGTGCAGGATTCTAGGGGCTAAAAGTTTATAGTTTTACCATCTTTTGTAAGATTGGGCTTGGCGCCCAAAACCTGACTTTGCAGGGAGCCCTAATATTCTCCGTTATGCCACGGCTAGTAAATGTATACTGTGTAGTACATATTTTTTTTTTTTTTTTTTTTGCATTATACATTTTTATCTATTTTTAATATATTCACTAAATGCTATAGTTAAATATTTTTTAATAAAGCATTGAAAATAATTCATAAATCTATAGAACTGACGCAAATATTTTGAGAAAAATTAGTTTTTTTGGAGGGGGACTATGTTCTAAAAAGAATTGTAATAAGTATTATTATCTGAATTTAACGTTTTTTTTTTTGTTTTTATTTTTATTAAACGCCATTTTTTTTATACTGGAATTTATTATTATTTTTCAAGTCATCTTCCAGACAAACCGTTGCTTTTGTTTAGTGATGACAAGTTGTATGATAGCTATTTTCTTACTAGTCTTTTCATTGTGTATCATTTTAAGGTTTAAAGGTGGTGATATTTTCCAGACAGGCTTAGAAAACCTTAGTAAGCAATATTTTCTCTGCTGTCGCTGTCAATCAATTGAAGACGGTTTAGCATGTAAGAACTAGTTTTGACATGATATTGATAAGACCAATAGATTTTATTCATCTCTCATATTGCGCAATTGTTTTATACATCTTTTCAAACGATTTTTACGTTTAAATGTCAAATTTAATATGTATATTTTTTGTTTGGAAACTTTTAGTTTGTGTGGAAGTTTAACCTCAAAATATTGAGATTTTATTATTTAGGAAAAAATTATACACTTGAAACAGTTTGGGGAAAAAAAATCGGTTTTATTCAATTTTGGGGGGGGGGGATTTATATAAAGATGTAATTTTCTTGAATTTTTTTAAATTCTGTATTCTAGATTGCGGTAGGCCCCGTGTTAAAAGCTATTGGATTCTAGTATCAATGATTTTCGAATTCTGATCCCAAAATATTGTTTTATGGAATGTTTTGGACTTGACAACAAATTACATTTGTTTTCAAATTGATGTGGTATGGGATGCTCAGCAAATGTAGTACCAACGGACTAAATTTGTGCTACGTCATAGTCACGTGATAACTACAAACACGGGCTTCCAACCAATCGGCTCAAATTTGTGATGTCATAGTCACCTGATACATGCAATCATATATTTTTCCATTGAATCAGTTCATGCACTTCGCCGTTGGCATCTTTTTGCTTTTGCAAATTTTTTAAAAAGCATATGTTTAACGATAACAATGTACACATAAATGAATAAAATGCACTTGATTTAAAAGTACACATGTAGTAAATTTTTTTAGTTTTCAAAAACTTTTTGAAGGATCTTAATATTGGAATATTTTTGCCCATTGAACAAATTTGAAATTTTGTCTGAATTTACTAGTAAAACAACTATTACAAGTCTGATGTCAATTTTGAATTCAATGGTGAACACGTGATTTGATTTATCTTGTAGTCGTTATGATTGGAACCCATTGAAACATCTGTGATTCGAAATTTCAAGGTCATCACTTCTACTCTGTTCTAGTGTTACATACAAAACCAACAATCTTTTCATATTCATATGTTTTTTTTTTTATTTTTTTATTTTAAAAAGTTTTGCATTTGTATATATAAAGTGTTTTATGTGTCTACAATCATGCTAATTTCACTAGTAAAAAGATATGTCGTAGTTATTTGAAGTTTTGTGACCGCGGTTGAATCAAAATCGGATATAAATTTATAATACGTTATTGATATCTTACAATATTACAAGAATACTTTTTCTAATAGTCCATCCACACACTCATACAAAAGCAGAATCTTGCAATTGTACTAAATTATTTCGAATTTCGAGAAAACCATAATTGTATTTATAATTGTGATGTAAGCAGCAATAAAAAAATCTGACTCAGAAGTTCTGCACAATCTTCAAGGACGCCAACATTACTTCTCAACTCGATGTATTTCATTGAACTGCTTTGTTACCGTTAGGATAAACCTCAGATTTTTATAAAAATACAAATAGTATTATTCTTCGCGTAATTGGGTCTTTGTGAGGCTGGTAAACACCTGCTTGTGTTAATGTCTGGATCTTTATGACGTGACGATGGTGGTAAATATTTATGAATAATGCTTTTGTCTACCGTTATATAGATATGAGTCAAGCATATGATCATAATTTTTCATCCTAATTTAATGTATAATGAAACCAGTTTCTTGTGCCTTTATTCTTGCAAAGAAACATTCTAAAATTGTTGATTAACTTCCTGCTGTATTATAAAATGTATTATTATATAGATATTATGTTTTGTAGATCGTGATCGGATGTCTATATACGTAGGATTGAAATTTTTCCTTTTAAAAAAAGTCTGAGATTTTAGTCCATTTATTTCGTAATCCAGAGGATAATAATATGCATTAACTTTTCGTCGAAGTTTGCTTTATTCGTTTATGGACGTTTTCTTCATTGGGGTTTATATTTTTACTTAATGTGATTAATTTTCACTGACAGCTTTGGTTTGATAAATCTTTATTTTCTTTGTGTATTAGAATGAAAAGAAATTAATGAGTTGACGTTCCTTTGTAAAATTTTGTATTATTTGGTAGTAGTACTGCTAATTCCATTTATCTTGTAGTTGAATAGAAATTTTAAAACCTATTATATTCAAAGAATTGAGTCAAAGATAAAGAATTTTTTAAAAAATAATGAATAAATGATCATTGAATAAACTGTACGCATTGTTAATTTCGCCTTCCCCCAACCTTAAAATTTAAATATGTATATTTGTCATAAGAAATTGCGAGACACTTTTGGTATTATTACAATTCCATTCAATACGGGGGAGTTTACTATACTCGTGTTGATTAAAATAGTTGTGATAATTATACATAAGTTGGTATTTGTGAAATTTATGTTTACTGATTTCGATATGTGTATTTCTTACTTTTAATATTCTTGAAGGTAATTTGATCTGTAATCACATTAAAATGTCCAACTACTCGCCTTAAGTTTACACGAGACGATCCCAAAACTCTCATGAAACTACGGATTTATAAAAACTTATCCGCGTATCGAAATTGTTTCATATTACTTTCTACATTTTACTTGTTACATATTGTTGTCTTCTGCAGCCGGTTCTAATGTTTTTGAAATTGTTGAAACGTTTTTGACGAACCTATGAAATATTGCATCGCCTACGATTCCTCCTCCTCGCACATGGTTTTTAACTAACTTCAGTTTTGATAATGCTGTGTACGGAACAGGGTGATCCCGAATTCATGGTACTAACTTCTAGGGTAGATACAGGACATCGTAACAATCATTTATTGTATTGGAATGTATAGGCGCAGTGACGCCGTGAGGCGCAAACTGCGGAAATAAAAGAAAAGAGAAAGGGAGTTATCGGTGGGTTGCGTTGCCGATAGGGGGCAGTGGATGTCCAGCCGCCGTTCAACATGATGCATCTCAGTAAGGGAAAGCGCCATTCGCATTTGTGCTGACGTCTTTTATGGGAAACTTTACGCATGTCGAAAATGCAGACATTACAAGTACGGCCGTGCTAATATCAACGGTGTAGCTGCACTCGAATGTATCACGCGCATTTTCCTGATCGACGAATGCCGGATCACAGAATTTTACAGCGGTTACATCGTCAGCTTCGTGAAACTCGTTCGTTCCACGTCACCAGACATGAGACTGATCGACCAAGAGCTAGCTGTACGCAGTCAGAGCCTAGAAAAAAGCATCTTGAACGTTGTAGCTGATAGACCCTAGTTAAGTGAAAGAGCTGTTGTTCATCACGTAATTGCGAGTCTTCAGATCGTTTGTAGAGTGTTAAACGAAAATCATTTCACATCCATTTTCAGCGAGTACAAGCTTTGAATCCGGCAGACTTTCTTCCCTGACTGCCAGTGGCTGGTACAGCAATTTGCGTTGCAGCTGGACTTCATAGCCATGTGCTGAAAAGTTATGAACAGTTATTTGTAAACATTACACTCTTTAACTTTCAATAAACACTTTGTCTTTCCTTTCGACTCTTATTTTTTGTTTTTGTTCCTCACTGTGTCACTTGCATCCATATATTCCTACACAATAAATGATTGTTACAATGTCCTGTACCTACCTTTAAAGTTTGTATCATGAATTCGGAACCACCCTGTATTGTTCTCCCTGGCTAATAAGATAAGTAAAGGATCGTCGAATTTTTTAGTAAGAATTTGCTTTTGTGCTGAACGAATTATAAGAAAATAACAGAGGCGAATTTTTTAAAAAAAATTCTTTTTGAATTATTTGATAGGAACAATTCTCAATTTTCCCAATTTGTTTACCGTTTTGTTTTATCGTGAAGATGCAAAATGTCTTGCTGTTGTAGAAGTTTTTCAATGTTTATTTTAAAGTTTTGTGCTTGTCGAGAGATTTCTTTGTATGTTTGTAAACCGTTACTGGTCATGATTTAATAGCGCCTATGCTATTCAAATATTTGTGAACAAATCCTTGATTTTTCTTAAAATGTTTATTTTTATTTGTCGTTAATATTACATTTGTACTTCTTAAAATATTCACTGAAATTAATTCTTATACGTTATTTTTTCCTTGGCCCTTTTTTTTTTTTGTATCAATTTTTAAAAAACTACAGTTTTTACAGGAAAATAAAAATCTATGTATATTAACAAAGGCTACATTCCTTATTTCGATGTTTTTTACATAGATTCATAACACTACTGCCATGCGTAGCAAATGCCTTTTTAACTCATTCACTTGTTATGTGAAATCAAATCAGAAAATCTTGTTATGCCCTTAGTATGTATTAAAATCTGTAACTTCGTTTGTGCTGCATTAAATCTTTCGTATTTTGTAGAAAGGTCATCATATAAGGTATTTTTTTAAAAATTTGGGATCCATATATATGTGTGTGTTATCAATTCTATCATATAAATTATTTCAGATATTCAATTGTAAAATTTGATACTTTTTGTGTACTTAATAAAACAATTAAAATTTGTTAATTAAAAAGCGAAAATTCTGTTAATTTTGGTATGTCGTTATTGTATAAGAATACCCTATACTTTACATGTAAAAAAAAAAAATCATAAGTGTTAGATATTTCTAAAAAATTTTGTAATGTTAATTATGTAAATTGAATGGTGGGAATTTTTTAATACTTTTAACAAATAGTTAAAATCGGTGCTAGAGTATTTTGTACAGGAAAAAACAGTAAAATTTATTTTTGCTAAAAAAATTGAGATTATCTTAATAAATTGTGTTAAATAGGCTTGAACCCCCCCCCCCCTCCTTTTCTTTAAAAAAATCTTCGAAATGAATCTTGCTTGTGTGTGTGAGAGAATCTAGTTTCTTTTTTTCTCTCCATTAGTTTATTTGAATTTTAATTCGAATCCCAGTCATGCTTCGCACATGTGACTGAATTAAGAATTGAGTTTCTTCTGTGATATAAAAAATATTCTGTGATAAAAAAAATAGCCTTTTCAATTAAATATTTTATAGGCATAAGGATATGCCAAAGAAAATCCGGTGCATTTTGTAACTTAATTCTTACCGAGGCTCATCAAATTTTACTACTTTTCATGAACCGTCTTGGCCTTATTAAATACTCATTTACTTTATTGCTTAGCGTGAAAAAAGCGGTATTTTGATCCTAATTGTCCGACGTTTTGCTGATTAGCTCGTCTTAAATATCACGAGTTGACCGCATGTGGGAATTTATGGGCCTTAGAAGTCTTCACTGTATTTTAATACTAATATTCGTCATTGGAATGTTTAACCATCTCCGATTCTTCTAAAGAAATCGACTCCAGTTTTTGCAACACTGTGAATTGTGATTTCTTTTATGTTTTATGTATTTTATTGTAGACGATGTGAATGGAATTTTGCTTCGAATTTTTTCAAAATTTATGCATCAGTGTAAAGCTACTTTTAGGCAATATATTTTTTCATTTGTTCCGGAAAGTTTGTCTTCAATTACGTCATTGCTTATCGAAGTGTATCAAATCAAATCAGTTTTAGTAAGCAAATAATTTTCAAGTTTAATTTATTGTAAAGTATTGGTTTATTTAATTAGTTCTCGAAATTAATTTTTAAAAATAATATACATGCAGAGTTTTGACTCCTTGAAACCATTTTTTAACATGAAATGGATTTTATAGATGTATGTCAACTAGTAGAAAACGTCACATCAAAATTGTTTACCCAAACTTTAAATATTTGTCACGTGACTATTGTTGCCATAGTAACGAGCTAAAATGATTAAAATAATTCCATAAACTATTTTTTTTATAATAAATTCAGGAATACCATACAATAATACTTGTGTGTGTGTGTTAAGTTTATTTTCAGTAATTTTTGAATTAAAAAATCTATAACATTCTTTTTTGTTCTAAAGAAACAAATATTTAATGATAATTAGGGGTTTTTTTTTCTTTTAATGTAATTTAGTCCAGACCGGGGAACCACCCCTCCTCTCTTGTGTGATACAAACATATCTTTAAAAAATCTCTGAAAGAGTCTTTTGGACAATCAAAATTGAGTAAAGATACATTGAAAAAGAGAGAAGTTGTCTTCAAAATTTATGTCGCATATCTTGAAGAAACATTTGACGGTTGGAATTTTGCACAATTCCTTCCTTTTGTGATTGCCTGTATGTTACCATATGCCTTATTAATATGTGTGTGTTGGAATTCTCAAAACAAATCGTATGTTATTAACACGAAACCTTTCTGAAGAAATGTGAGCGTCCGTAGCAGTCATACTTGCGGAGTGAAAAATGTGAGGTGATTCAGCCATTGCTTTGTTTTTATTACCTTCCGGGGAAAGGTGAAAGTTCTAACTTGAAACGGTTCAAGTACTTTACCATAAACATTATTTTCTTCCATCGTAAACCCAATTGGAGTCAAGATCATAACCGTTTCTTAAATTTCATAGCAATTTATCGGTTAGTATAATAAACGTTTTAACTCCTAATTGAAAGTTAATTTTCAAAAAAAATTTCGCGCGTTGGATTTTTAAAAATGTTTTAGTACTTAAGCTATTTTGGCTTTGATTTTTTCGTAAACTAATGTGGAGATTTTATTTCATAAAATGATTTTTATTCAATGAGAGAAGACTATTATGCTGTTATATTTTCAATGACAATGCAAACTGTTTATATTTATAATCAATAATAAATATAATACATACTAAATAGCTATAATTCTGAATAAGCAAATTAAAAATAGAAGTACAACCAAACAGTATAGGTCAGAAATAAGTTAGCCACAATAGTACACAAGCCTTAGGAACTAAGATTGCGGGTTTAAGCATTGTTTTCAGACCAGCCAACCTTCACCTGTAATTTGCCTATTCTACAGGACTGTAGGGAAGGAAAAGGGAGTATGAGAATATGTCATTACTGTTAGAAGATTAAAATTAAATATACTAAGTAAAATTCACAAGGAAAAATATAACTAAATCTTACACTTAATGCAGAGAATATTAGTGCTATTAAAACATTTAATGTGTGTACCCACAAAACAAATCGCCATTTTAACTTCCCGGCATCACAGAACCATCTAAGAGCAGCACCGCATGAAAGTAAAAAATTATTTAATTAATAATATCAATATTCAGCTTTATGTATTTGGAAGCCTAGATTATTTTATTGGAAAAGTTTGGAAGGAAGAGTATAAAGCTATCACTCAGAACCACACACAGGCAGTTATGTATTAAAATATACATGTCTTCCGCATCATATGCGGATATATAAGCTGATAGCCAACAAGTGTTGAGTTTTTTAAGCATTTCAAATTGCATAAATTTCTAGTTATTTCAAATAATGCGATAATTTTTCAGTTGTGAATTCCCGCAAAATTTGTTCTATACAATAAATTGCTGATGACTAATATTTTGGTGGTATATGGGCCCTAATGAACTATTGGATGTAGTTTGAAACATAAATAGAAAATATTAATCTTTGTTGGAATGATAATTTTTCAACTGTCAATGTTTTCTTTGAATTGTAGTCTTTTTTTTTTTTTAAATCCATTCTCGCGCTGCTTACATGTTTTGACAATCTTACAGCTGAAGCAAATTTGCTCATCCATCGAATTCAAAGTTTATTTCCATACCATTTCTAAGTAAGCGTGGCTGCTTTGAACGAAAACGTTGAAAATGTAACGACCCATGTTACATGTAATACACACACACACTCAAGAACTGTGGATTTTTTTTTATCTCGCCCACTCCCCTTCTCCTTTCTTCCCATCAGATACGGCTGGACTGCTTTTCGACCTGCTCTCTCCTTTCTTACCTTGGCTGCAAAACATGTCTTCGTGATTTGATCGTAAGCGAAGCGAGTTGATTTGTTGTTGGTCGTGCAACCACGTCGCCGTGGGAGGATGCCTAGGAAAGGGTTAAGTCCGTGAGTCAACTTTCGAATCGTGACTCATCAGCCTTGCCAGAAAAACCGCATTTCAGTATCCGTCTGGTGGTGGTAAGCAGTAGCTGCTGGTTTTTCTTCGAACGCCCTTGATTCTGTTGGAGTCGTTTTTTCAAAAACATATTAAAGGATCTGCTTCGGGTTTTTTCTTTTTATTATAATCCGATTAACGTCCTGGGTTGATGTCATTGTGCAGATGATCTTGCCGACTTTTGGTCAAGAAGGTATAATTTCCCTCCATTTTCCCCCGGTGAATGTGGTTTTTGAAGGCCATCACCGTGTTTATACACTGAGTAATAAATTGTGAAGTCAGCTGGATGCAACTATGTAAATATTATGAATGATTTAAAAAGAAATGGTTTATATTTTTTTTAGTTAATTTTAACTTGTGTTGTCGTTTTTGCTTCCTAAAGATTCTGTTTGAAAAGTGTTAGATGGTTGTCGCATTGCCGAATGATCATGATCACGGATTTCGTGGCCAGTAGAACCTTGAGTTCGAGTCTGGATTGTTTTAAATTAGGAGATTTCATCTGGGGCAAAACGAACGAGGCTTGTCCAAAATTGCTAGGTCCCATTGCCAATAGCTCTCGTGTAATTTCTTCACAATAGATCTAATGCAATGATTCCTAAATTGGTCTATATTCACCCCTAGGGGTCCACGTGAATGGAAACAAAAATTGGGGACCCATGAGATGCAAATGGGAGGGTCTATGATTGAGTAGCTTTCATTAAACCAGATTGTGACTTTAGTTTTCCTTTAAATTTTGTTTTAAAATTAGAGTTTACGTATGTACAGATTTATTTACTAAATTTAATCATGTTAGTTTGTAGTTGCAAGGTGACAGCACAAATTGTATTAAAACGAGCCATCCGTTTCAACGTTTCTTGCCAGAATTTATCTAATGGAGTTTAATATTGGACGTCGCGAATTTACAATTTCTCAAATAGTCACAGACAAATTGCCAAGAAAAGGACATTTTAACCTACGTTCAACCTATAAAGGCTCTTTATTCAGATTTTGAAACTAGGTTTGAGAATGCTTTGACTGTGTGGAAGAATTCTTACGGTCACATTGAAGAAAAATGTCATTACAAAAGGAACTGATCGGAATAGGCACCAACGGAGATCTTAAAGTTAAGTTTAGAAACGGATGTCAGCAATTTTGGCTTTAAAAAGACATGCCTGTTATTTATACATTATTTGGAGTACTGTGAGAAAGTTTTTATGTAATTGCTGTTCCTAGTGAGGAGTTTTAGCTCGGTTGTCAATCTCCGAAAGAAAAGACTGGACACAACAAACCGAGATTTTGGGTTATATATATACATATATAGAGAGAAAGAGAGGGGTATTATATTACGTTACGTTATGTATACAATACCGTGCAGTACAGTACCGTACTATACCATACCATATTATATAAACTTGACAAGATTGATGCCAAAAATGTTAAAAATTTGTTATGGAAGCACCCTATTCATCCCTCCCATTAAAAGCATTTGTTTGATGATCGTTTATTTTATGTATTATATTTTAATTTCATTGATTAATTTGTGTTTTTTAAGTTTTACACACTATCCTTCACTACAGTTAGGAATTTCAGTCTTTTTTAGTAAGTAGCTATACCAGCTGTCAAAAAGACATTAAGTTTATAAATTTACAAAAATTCAATATTAGGTAAGCAAGGTCTACGAGATGCAAAATTTGGGAACCTCGGATCAAATGAATCGATGAAAAGCGTTAAGAAAATATAATTTCTGTGAAATTGTTACTACTGTGTGCATATTAATTTCAAGTTTAATATACAAATATTTTCTCAAATTTAAGGGAATATTTTCTTTGTGATTCAGGGATGGGCAATTGTTTTGGCTCAAGGGCCACTTTCTGGAAGCGGAGGATACCAGTTGGCGGAACCTTATTAAAATGAATGTATTCATTGGTTAATTTTGCATCTCAAAAAAGGTATAAATTGTACCATAAAAATCCATTTATATAAGTTAAATAAAATAGTGGTAGTTTTATTCAATTTATTTGTGCTAATTTCATATCATCTATAGCTGCAAGCACATTTAGTTTTAGAATCAGTTTGAGACAAATGTACCCTATCACACTTTTCTGCATTTTTTCTGAAATAAGGAGCGAGTTTGCTTATTGAAACTGTCATAACTGTCTGCTAGAAAAACTTTGCTCTCAAATATGTCAACCCAAATATAGAGAACATTTTCTGTCTATATCAGTGATACTCGACCTGCGGGCCGCATGTGGCCCACCGGCCTTTTCTGAGTGGCCCAATCATGTCCCATTGCACTAAGAAATTCTATTATTGGATAACAATGTGCTAAAAATTTAGCGAGAAATTGTATCAATCAAGCAATGAAATCTATCAATTTGTTCTTAATTTGCTTTTTTTATAGTAGAATGTAAGCAAGGGGTTCGGTTATAGATGGAAAAAAAATCGAAACTTCCCTATTACTCAGTAAAAATACATAAAGGTAATTATTCTTTTGTGTGTTTGACAGGAAGGTTAATACAGTATTAAAATAAAAGCCAAAAATGAGTTGTAATATTTTGATCAATTTTGCCTTGTCCAATGTTGCTCCGGTCTTGTAGTGTGTTTTTTCCATTATCCTCATGTTGCGGCCCACGTGAAATACCTATTGTGTATGTGCTCCGATGGGGAAAAAAAGGTTGAGTTCTTCTGGTCTATTTGGTTTTCGGACAGTCTTGGCGATCTGCCCTGGTGTAATTTTTTGATAAAATGTACACATACCTGGGAAATGTAGAACAATTGTGATTTATGGGTAAATAAAAACCACATTAATTCTGTATAACCGGGATTATTTGTTTGATTTATTTTAAGAATAGTTTTTTGAGTTAACAGTCAATGTTGAAGAAAAAAGGTCTTTTATGCAAAAAATTGAATAAGTAAAATATCTCTTCCCTCTCATCTTAAGAATTTTATCTGTTAAAAGAATACATGCTAATTTTTTGTTTTAAAAAAAGCTTGAAGGAAAAATGCTTTATTAACGACTTAATAGTACAGCATCAAATGAAACTAGTTTGATATAGCACGAAGCATTACAATAAAGTTTTGCTATTTTCCTATTTGTATCAGAAATTTTCTTTGTAAAGGTAATATTATTTTCAACCGTGATTTTTAAAAAACAGGCTGACTCACTAAGCAACGATTTGTGTTTGCTGTCTGTTATCTGAAGGAGATTCTTAGTGGAAATCATGCAAATTTTGTTTGATTTAGAGAGGCCGTTTTAGTTTAGTTTGCGAGTTGTAGTGACATGTATAAACAGTTGTGACACATTCCAACTGACTGAGTTTGTCTTCTAAAGGCTACTTGGTTACTAACCGTTTATTTTTTTTTTTCTTAAAGTGATTTATTTAATATTTTAATAGTGCAAGTATTTTGGTGTTTTATAATTTCCCATTCCTTTATTGTTTTACAAAAATTTTATTATTGTTTGAGTTTAAATCTAATCTTGTGGATAATTGAATGAGCATCAATATTAGTAAATAATGCAATAGTGTATCAATTATTGAAGCTCAGTGGCTGAGTCGTATCGCCCGGGCTGGTCTGTGTTGACTCAGCCTTTCATCCCTTCATTTGGTCGATAAGTGAGTATCAAGCGTGCTTGGGAACTAAATATTGGGACTTTCACATCAGACTGACTCCTTGACCGGAACATCTGCCTGAGATGAGCACAGTTGGCTTTGACCCTTTATAGGCTGTTGTGCCACTGAGTTATGTATCAGTTATGATAAAACTGATTTTTAAATATTTTATTTTACATTTTACTGTGATGGAAATATGTGTTCGACATTGTAATATTCAGAATTATAACTAAAATATTTCTATTCAGAAAAAAATATGGGAAATTTTTCTTTCATTCCCAAATTCTTTTTATCTTGGAATATTGGATAACAAAATTCCTCGTTTTTCCCCCTCTCAAATTTAAAAACTGGTTGTTGAATAGAAGACGAGGCATTGCAAATAGCATTCCTTTAATGAAAACTTAATGGAACGAATTCATTATTTGGGCAGATTGTTTTGTACCTCTGTGTTTGTTATTTTGCTTGATTGATTGTAGTACTATCATGAAATTTACTGGTTCTCAGTAGTTGGATGTGATATCAGAAAAATCCAACACTACGCAAATTTGCCATCAATTTTGCATATTTTTTTGTGAAAGTTCTTCGTCTCGATATGGAAAAGTTATATTTGAAAGTTATCGCATAGCGATACCCGACTATACTTTATTTTTAAAAGTTTCTTTTACAGAATATTGAAAACTTTTCTGCCTTTTATCTCCATTATGTACCTATGATGTTAGAATGTATACGCGCGCGCCTAGAAAAGAAAGACTTATCAAATAGTATTTGTAGCCTTGTGCGGATTTGTTAGATAGCTTCATTTTTCACAACCGTCCTTATGACATTGAAACTATGCATTTGCTGAGCTTTCTTTGGCCGTGACAGTAGGGTGTTTTTTTTTTGCTTGATAGACTTAAGAAACAGGGGTGTAGCTATCGTCGTATCAATGATACGGGGCCCCAAGCTACAGGGGCCACAACATGTGTAATTACAGTCCCATGTCTAAAAAAGGGCCCCGAAGAAATTTTGATACAGGGCCCCCTCGAAGTTAGCTACACTATTGGTAAGCAATTGTTCCAATGAATCGTTTTAGACTGTAACCCCTCCTTTTGCGACAGCCATTTGTTGTGGCCGCAGTTGCCTAGTGGTCATACTTTAGAATTCTTGAATGAGTGTTTTTTACGCCATACTATAAAGCATCACGAGGGCTCGAAATTTTGAGCCTCGATCCAGTTCTTCTAACACGATCTCAGCTGGCATCCCCTCTCTTAACTACCACAGCGGGTTTTCAGCGATACTAGCCGTGTTGATTTGTTCTTTCTCACGCACTCGGCGGTATTAGGCTCGAGCCCTTGACCATGACCACTAGGCTACGGTGGCTAATAAAATTCTTGAAATCTTGGTGTGTGTGTACATATAAAAAAACATGTTATTAAAGTAAGGAAATTTATTATAATGATCACAGGATTCAGTTTCTCTCATACAACCACAGCAATTTTATCTAATATTCTATGTATCCTACAAGAATTCATTTTAAAAAAAAAAACATTTTTATGTGTTAAGTATTTAAACGATAATATTTAGCTCCATATTCAATAATCCGTTTTGCTGTACTTAATATTTTTATAACCTTTTTATCATGAAACAAAACAAAGTGTATTATTTGTTAATTCAGAAAACAATTTTCTATTGAAGCAACCACAAGTGAAGCCTTCTGTGAATGACTTCTTCGAACAGAAGGTCAATTGATATTTGCGTTGCTCTTCTTTTTATATAAAATTAAATATTGATTTTTTTATCTTTAAGAATCTCTTCGGGAAATAACTTTCTCACAAAGTCATCAGCAAAACAAAACTGCTTCTGATTCTTAATTGCATACTTAGCTAGCCAAAATTTGAAGCAAGAGCTTGTGGAATCGACAATTTATGTGAAGTGTCTACAGCAACACTTTTAAAAATAGAAAATAATATGGCTAATTGTCCTTTTGAATAGTAAACGTGTTTTCGCTTCGTTGAATAGTCGATTTTTTTAGACACCACTTGAACACTTGTTATTGTTTTGAATGAAAGACTAGTGTTTAAATCTATCATGTGAACAGAGCGTAGCTGTTCTTACTTCCTCCTGGATAAATGATCCACCAAATAAATAAACGTTCTGTTTCATGCAACAATTATAACTATCACCGGAAAGCGGCGCAATCGCGAATATTAAATCAATCACGGTATTGACGCGGTCCTTGTATTGAACAATCTCACCATTAAAATTGTTTTGATTTATTATTGAGACTTCTGTGTATCCCATTACACTGTCATACATGTGTCATAAATTGAGTAATTTAGGTGACCGAAATTGCTGGCTATTAACATTCGTAATTTTTGAGTCATTCCGGCGGACTGGGGGGCGCGGTTACCCGTTGGAATTTGGTTCCGAACTAAGACATGCTACGTTCGAATAAATTCTGATTTTCGAGTCATGGGTTCCACCGAAGATCGCATTACAGAGCAAGCTATATCACTACAAGGAAGTGTGTATAATAGTCGAGGATTAATATGTCTCAAAATGTAATTCATCTCCAATAACCACTGTGTAACTCAATGCACTGCAAGTTGCGCTAAAACAAATATTCCATTGATGAGATGTTTATGGTAAAATATTTTTGTAGTTGCATTCACCTAGTTTTGTCCTCAAACTAGTCTTTTGCATTGTTTCATTTATCTGTCATTAAGAAATCTTTGGGAACAAGTTTTCAGATTTAAACTTTGAATGAGTGTTTTTTAAAGTCGTATTATAAAGCAATACGAGGGTTATTGCCAACAGACTTCGTAATTTTGAGCTACGGTCAAGCGATGAGAGTACCTGATCTGGCACTTCCTCTCCAAACTATAACACACCACCAATGGGAGGACTTTAATTCCTCGACAGATTTAATATTCATCGGCCTCTCTAGAAGGCCTGTCGCATTGTTGACACACCGGCCACGAATTCGTGATTATAACCTTCTAGGCTACCGCGGGCTCCTCTCTGTAGTGGGATTTACCCAATTAATAGAACTTTATATTGTTTCATTTAAGTATCACTGATCAATCTTTGGAAACAAACTTTAATGAATCAAGTAAAAGAATAAATGTAATATAAAGAATTGAGGTACATAATTGATTTGAATTGAAAATTTGTGCTTATATCCGCCACTCTTCAATAAATTAAGCTACTACAGAGCGTTGAACGTTAAGGACTAAACCAAATATGATAAATTAGGTGTCTTTCTTTCGAATAACAGTTATTACGTAGGGTTAAGCTACGCACGAACAACAAATATCGTTTAAAAAAATTAAGAACAAAGAACATGGACTGTTTTTCATCACTTGGTCCATACTTAAATCGGTTGGTCGGTAGAGGCTGCTTCTGCTGCATTGGACAGTCAGTATAAAGTTATGACAAAAGAGCAGCGGTTACACTATTCTATTATTTTTTGTAGGTTTGAACCCCTTGTGTATGCCACTGATTTCGTTCACACATTTTATAATATCCTATTCTATCATATCTTTGACTTCATTTTAGTTATAATTTCTAAAACTTGGATTTATTATTAAGTGTTAAATGATGTAGGCAAATAATTAAGCCCGCAATTATATCTGACGAAAGTATTAAGGTGTATGCTGAGGATTTTGTGATGGATAACAAATTAACCTAAAACTTAACCCTATATATTTTATTGTATGTCATCTTCTGCGAATATTGGAGTGAGTGAATATTAACGTCCCACTGTTCAGCTACACGAGGGCTTTTTGCGAATATTGGAACGAACCCCGAGTAGTTTCTATGAAGATGTAAACATTTGTGTTAAAATACCGTAAAATCCGGCGTATAAAGTGCATCTATACTTTCAAGATGCATTTTTTAAAAAAAATTTAGGTATATTCGCCGTACTCCTTTCTTTTACGAAAGAACCTGAAATGTACGTGTACAATGCTCGTATGATTTATTCGAAGATTTATCCAAGACTTAAAAAAAAAAAAAATAGCATACTTCTAGAACTACAATTATTTAAGTTCATTAGGTATGTCATTTCTTTTAAATAAACAGTGATCCGATCTATGTAGAAGTCTGTCATTTTTACACCCGGCGTATAACGCACACCGTAAATTTCGGCCTTATGTATTTATTGTGTTCAAAGTGAGCGTTATACACCAGTTTTTACGCTAAGTAGTAAGTGAATAGGAAATATATAAAAAAAAAATCACGTAATATTTTAGTCTCCTAACATTAGTTAATTCATTAAGTACCCAATCTGGGATATCTTTCGAGATTTCAATCTTAGGTGGTCGTCAACTCCTCTCTTGCTTCTGTAATATTGTAACTTTTTTAAAAAGAAGGCAATGCCATAAAAAGTATAACTGAAGACGTAATATTGGGGTCAAAGTTTGCAACATTTTTGTGGTTTCTCCTTGCGAAAAATTCTCATACTTCATGTTCGAGTGACACACTTTTTTGTACGTTTTTGAAAATGCAAGTAAATTAAGAGTTTCTCAGGTGGGGGAGAAAGGTACTCGTTTATATTTTTTAATTATATCATATGACAAGGATTGAAATGATACGTTTACTATATATTTGCGCTAAATTTATTTATAATGGTTTAATACTTTTCTTACTCTATAGACCCGAGTCGGCGACCTTTTAGCTCTGGCATGCCAAGCCAATCTACCTGCGTGCCAAACAGTTAGGCATTTTTGAAACAATTCGATTCCCGCAATAATGCATGCAGAATTAGAGGATAGAGGTCAATAATATAGATTAACAGTTTTATTATATATTAATTTTGCACCATTTAAAGATAATGTCTTCAACAAAAATATAAAAAATTAAAATTGTAAATATATTGCGTACTTTTAAACATATTTATTAAAATAAGAAAGACAACATAAAATATAAGTATTTTCCTTCCTTTTAGTTAAATAAAAGATAAATAAAAATTTTAAGGTGAGCCTAATGATAGCACCGCTCTATTTTCATATCGCAGAATTTAGGGGTATAACTTGTGACTTTCAATTTGACACGATTCTGAGCATTCAGTTGTTAAACAATTTCTTTGAGGCTCGTAATATTTTTTATGAAGGATATATGTAGAACTAAAAGTAGAAAGCAGAGTATATGCAATTTTCTCTCTTTAAACAATTCAATCTCTGCAGCAATGACATTCAATGTTTTACAAAATACCTGTAAATTTATCTTTGGAGTAGTTATCTTTCAGAATTTCGTAAATTTTCGTAATTTTGAAGATGCTTGTCAAATAAAATCCATTACAAATTTATCAACTTCCATCCATCCAAATATTGACAAATTTGTGGAGTAGGGCTGAGTACCATGAAGAATGTTCCGTGTGCTATAGGTTGCCGACCCCTGCTATAGAACCATCTGTATTTATTTGATTAGTCTCTGTTTTAAAATTTGTATTGATATTTTAGAAGAAACTATACGAAAAGTGTATACTTATGAAACAAAGTAAATCCATAGAAAAGTTTCGTATTTTGGGCTTATTGAATTTTAATAAGCGTTTTGATGTCAAAAGAATAAGTTGTGTTTGTTTTGGTTTCTTTTATTGTTGGCCTTTTTTTTTTTACTAAACAAAAGAGGAACAAATGAAATATATTTTTATTTTAATCAATTATTACTTTCAGTTGCTTCATTTTTGTCAGAAAAATATTTGTAATAATTAGTTGGTTTTAAAATATATGTTGTAGAATATTTTAGCATATTTATTATGAACTAATATCAATTTTGAGCTCAAAATTTTTAATTTTATATTCAAAAGTTGACTACTTTTTTCTCGAACTTATGATACTTTTTCAAAAATAGTTGGAAATTATAGATGCCTTTTAAACTCCGCTATATTTTATATAAATTTTCAGGTATAAAATGTCTTGCTTGGTGAATTAACATCAAAGAAATTTGAAAGGATCTTGCAATACCAATGTTTCAAAAGGAATTTGTAAAACGAAAAGAAAAATTTTATTTGAAAAGCACTAGACCAAATGATAGAAATTTTTTTGTAGTGTCGTAGATCATGCGGTTTTCGCTCGGTAATTATTATTTTAAAAAAGAATGTGTTATGTTCCATAGAGACTATAAATTGTTCATCTAATGAAATAGAATTAACTGGTTTTTATGCAGAACTAGGCTTGATGTATGAACTAAATCATACAATTAACTTTCTACTGTAATTTATGTCCATATCTGCAACATATTGCAAAATCATTCACCAACAAAACATATTAAATTATAAATATACTACTATTCATAAGTAATATATTTAAATTTTCCCATCGCTTAAATTTTCTTTTTTTCGAGCGATGTTTTTCTATTAAATACTACATAGAACAAGTCGGGATTAGGAAAACTTGGTCAACTTGGAAAAGTGTTGGAGACCACGGTAGCCCAGTGGTCGTGAACTCGTGGTCAGCCTGTCATGAGTTCGAAATTAGTGCGACGTAAGACCCGCCGTGTTAGCACGTTAAATCTCTCGAGGCTCAAAGTCCTCCCATTGGATTGGTGTAGAAGTTCGGAGGGAGAGTCCCTCTCAGGTGTAGTCCTCGTCACTTGACCACAGTTCAGAATAGTGAGGTCCCTTGTATTGCTTTTTAAGCCACCTGATCGACAGTAACATCTAATCAAGGCCACGAAATTTATCGTGGTAAGGGGCTAGTAGTACGCTTGTCGTTAGCCGTAGCTTTTAGTACCATGCAGGTGACAGTACGATTTGTCTCAGTTCAAACCCCAATTTTGAGGGAGAACTTCCTGGGGTTGGTCAGAGGCCTCCCACCACTTCCCTTTCCATCAACCTCACTAGAGGACTTGTGGCTCGACGGCTATTTAAATTACCACAATTTCGTAAAGGCACTATACAATTACAAACACCCATGCCTTCTCTCGGATTCGAACCCAGGCCCTGCTTCGGAGCAGTCAGCGTCACTAACCTCTACACCGGATGGGTGACTCGTTCATTCATAGAGAAGTGTTTAATTTCTTGGAGAATTTCATGTTTCCTTCATGCAGAAGTGTTAATTCAGCCGTAATTATTTTTGTTCCGTTTTTAATATTCATAGTAATCGAAATCCTGAAAATGATTAGTAAAAAAATGTTCGGAATTTTTTTCTTGCGTTCCATTTGTCAAGTCATTCTCATACCAGGGAAATGAAAATGAATCTAAGAAGGACGTGTAAGCGTGACTTTTTCCGAAGTGCCACGCACGACTAACTAAATTTTGCAAGTAACACTCCGATTGCCGTTTTAATTGCCCAAAGATGCCATTAGTGTTGTCGTGATGGAATGTAATTGAAACAAGTAAATTACTGGAATATTGCGTGTTTATTTGACGGTATCCTTGGATTAGGTCTCTCGGCAGGTGCTTTTGTACATTTGTAATGCATTTACATAAAAAAGATCAAAGAAGGGTGACGTACAAGACTAAATGTCAAGGGCTGAAAGGGAACTATTTTATTCCTGTTTACACAACCGTGTGCGTGCTTTCGGAGAAAATATGAACGCTTTTGGACCAAGGCTTGGTGGACAGAAACGGTATGCGACGGGATTTGTGCAGCTGTTTTTAAACAAAGATAGCAGTATTTTTTTAGAACAATACTGGTACTATATGTAATTTTTTTTTAATTCCTTAAAACAATCCTTATCAGTTGCTTTAAATTTTTTGAAAAATATTTACTAATGGTCCAAGTCTGCGATAGATTCTGAATTTTCTCTTTGTATTTAACCTCCCCCCCCCCAAAGTAAATTTATCCTCTTTTGAGAAAATTGTACAGGAAATTGTATGGTATTTCACGAATTAATGGTATTTTTATTTCTTGAATTGATCTGGGTGGTTTCTTTTCTCTGTGTGTTTTCTAATAGGATTACGATATCTTGGATTAATAATGAGAAGAGTACGTAATAAAAGTGACTCAGAAGAATGTAATGCTAGAATAAGAGTGAAGCTTTTGATGTTGTTGTTGTAATCTTCGAAATACGTCAAATGGCAAATCGATTTTCCTCTATCATTACCTGTTGACTTTCTCTTTTACTTTTGTGTGCGTATCTCTGACGATATTTTTTGAAATGGACGTCATTTTTATTGCATTTTACCTAACGTGCTTTTCCTTTTTTTTTTTCTTTTTTGCGTGCCATTTCGTTTTATAAGACTCGGTCTGTTTTCTAAATGTTTGTATTATAAAATTTTCTCTTAAATAAGTAATGTTCTTTAATTTTTCTCAACTTTTTTATTTAAATATATTTATATTAGAATTTTTAAATTAATAGTTAAAGTTGTGCTATTCAAATCGATTATTATTTTTTATCTGAAATATTATTGGTACATATTTAGTGTAAAAATCATTTTAGAAGACTAGGTTCAATTTAGAGAAAACAATATATTTTAACACATTGTGACGTGCATATGAAAACAAGGACATTTTTGTTTTTCAAGCATTTTTATGTGTAAATGCTTAACAAATGCTTTAACTATATGTTTTAAGTTTGAACTAAAGCTCTAAACCTCATTGGAATGTTCGGATTAACAATTGCGTGAAACTTAAATTCAACATTTTTTTTTTCTCCTGACTTTTTCTTTTAACTGTTACTCATGTTTATCAGGGATGTCTTAAGACTTCTTGAGGGCCTGGGCCCTTATGTAAAAGTAGGGCTCACCTGTGACCCTTAAAAGTACATAGTATATACAGTAGCATACACAGGAATTTTTCGGGGGGGGTCCAGGGTCGAATGTCCACCATTCTCGTATCATGCTCTAATACGCCCCCTAACATATTCCTTTGTTTTTGTCAATTTTCGGGAACAAAAAACAGTAAAAAATTAATTATTGAATAAATAATTAAAATTATTTTTACAAATATTTAATTAAATTTTTTTTTTTTTTTTACAATATTTAATTAAATTTTACATGCTAGTTTTACATAGGATTATAATCAATCAAAAAAATTCAAGAACTATGGGGGGGTCCGGGCGACGACCCCCTCTCGTGTGTGCCACTGAGTATATAGCATACGTTCTCGAATATAACTCTTAAACAAATGTGACTTACCAACCTGCTCGACTGTAATAGTGGTGTATGGTGGTAGGCCTAGACATGGACGTGGGTATGACATAGTTAAGACAGTCTTGCTACTGTTGCCAGTTAGCATATAGTTCGAAATACCCACTTTTTCCGGAAATAACATCTAACGATTAAAATTATTCAGTTCATGATCTCATTGAAACTGAATCGAGAAGGTGAGGAGGCCTCGGACCTGGGCCCAGTTGGACGTTCCTGCTGTTTATTTCAACTAAGCGGCCCAATTTGTATATAATTTTAATTTATTGTTAGTGTTTGCACATTTTACTTAAACATTTATTATAAATATTTTAATGATTTTAAAAAATTTATGAAATAAGTATATTTGTATTTGTTAGTGAATTTTTTTTTCGTTTATTTTTTATCGAAACTGCCTCTACCGCAGTGGCGCACGCAAGAATTTTTCAAGGAGGGGGGGGGGCATTCTTGTATCATACTCCAATACGCCTCCAAAACATTTTTTTAATTTTGTCGATTGTCGGGGACAAAAAAAACCAGTCAAAAATATAACTTATTTTAGCAATTAGCATTAATTAATAAAATAAATTATTAATAACAAATACAAAAACAAATTTTACCTACTATATACGTAGGATAATAATCAATCGGGAAAAAAATGGAGAGCGATGGGAGAGGGGGTTCGTCCCCGTGACCCCCCTTGTTGAATGGAATTTTTCTTTTATATGGGAAAGTACCCATCTCTTTATATGTAATACATACAATTTATACATTTTTTAAAATATTCATTATATTTTTTAATTAAAGTAACTTTTAAATATAAAACTGGTACCTAACTGGATCTTAATGAAATCAAAGCCAAATTATTCATGCTCTATGAAAAATTAGTAAAATTGATATCACACTGCATTCTTTACAATTTCTCTTGTAAAGTCGGAAGATCCAACGATTTATTTATGAGGACAATGAATCATCTCACGGTCCATGTTTATAGTTCCTGCTTTGCATAGCGATCCTCTGAATTCTCCACTGGTATGCGGCTGTGTTGTGAAAGCTTGCATGTTTGATTAATGAGGCATCAATCCCGACCACGCTTTCGCACAACCCACCTCAACGTATAGGTTTCCTTGTGGGTCGTTATGATTTGTTTGATCTATGACCGTTCGTTGTTTTCAATTGAGTTAAGGTGTAAAAGCTTAGAACTTTTGGGGGGGGGGGGACTTGATAAATGTTCTGTGTCACCATTTCTGCTTCCTTTTGGTTCTAATTCAAACCTGAACTATTTTCTGTAAGGATTAACAAATATTTTAGCAAGAAAGTTTTAACTTTTGCGATACTGACTTAGCCTTGTCTTGTGATTTTTGCATCTTTAACATGGGAAAATATTGGATGATATACGCACATTGAAGTAAGGCGAAGCTCTCTTGTAGCGTGGTGTTAGAGTATGGTGGCTGAGGTACATTGAGACCGGTTTCGCACGAGGCAAATTTGTGAAAATCAACTCGTTTTCTGTCTCCTCCTCTTGTGTGAAGAGAGGAGAGAAATCTCCTTCCTCTTACGCGGGCACAAAGTTGACTGAAAAAGAGTAAGAGAGGCCCATCGCGCGGTACAATGAAGAAGCTCCATTTTCAATACACAAGTAGCCGCATGTGAAGAACGTAGCTTCCGCTATATCCTTTTTAGTCAGTCATCTAGTAGATTGGATAACGTAGTTTGCGAGTGCTTGAAGAGTCCCAGTTTATCACTTTTGGAGGGATTCAGGCGATTTCTATTCAAAACTAACTCCCAGTTGTCCGCTACTGTTTGTTGTGGCACAGATTTGACTCGTATGAAAGGACTCAATAGATAGACATCATCTGATCGGCCCTTGAAATTTCAAATCCATGGCTAAATATTCAGCGTTATTATTATTTTAGCGCAATGCGCGTTGACATATAACTATTAAAATAAGGAGTTTTAATAGTTATATGTCATAAATCAAATCTAACCATATTATTAAATCTTAAGTTGAATTACACTAAAGAGGATGAGAGTATTGTAACTAAATCTCAAGTAAAATACTGGAGCATATTTGTTTCAATATAAGATTGTATTTTATAACTTTAAAATTCATAAACTACCCCAGTTTGTCTGTTTTTGTGGGTCATGTCCCGAATTCGTGGAGTGGCCGCGGTAGCCAAGTGGTCTAGGCATCGGATCATGGCTAGCGTGTCATGAGTTCGATCCCAGTACCACTAAAGACCCGCCGCGTAGGGGAGCGATGCACGTTTAATCTGTCGAGAGCTCAAATGTCCTCCCGTTGGTGTGGTGTGGTAGTTAGGAGAGGGGGTGCCAGCTCAGGTGTCGTCCGCGTCACTTGACCATGGTTCAAAATTACGCGGACCGTTGCCAAAAGCCCTCGTGTTGCTAAAACAGTGCGACTTTAATATTCACTCACTCACCCGAATTCTTGGCCTGCTTTGTTTCTGTCGAGTCGTGGATTGAAGTCCAAACAGTGGCGTAACGTACGCCCCCGCATCGCGGGGGGGGGGCAGGTTTTTATGTAACCCAAAAACCTATGTTATCTTATTGTTTTGCTGCATTTTGTAAGATCCGGCTTGGGACCCAAAACCAGATTTTGCAGGGGAGTCCAAGTATTCTCCGTTACGCCACTGAGTCCAGATGTCACTAAAAATCCACAGAATAAGAGAGACTGATATACAAATGTGTTGAGGCTCAAAGTTTTCTCGTTGGTTAGGTGTGGGAGCTTGGAGAGAGTGAAGTATTCACTGGAATGTCCTCGCCACTTACCATGGTGCAAAATTATGAGGTATGTCGCCAATAGCTCTCGTATCTCTTCAGAGTGCGATGTTAAACAACTAGTCCATATTTCCATGTAATTTTTAATTTGTGTATCAAAATTCGTATTAACTTAAATTCTGACAAAAGTCTTGAACATTGTAGTCAGTGATTTGAAAAAAATTAACTTTAAATTCCGTGAAAGATCATATGGGATGTTAAGGGAATCAATACACTTGCTCGATCTGAGCTTCTGACGTGTTGTAAAGTTTAAAGAACCAAGAAGCTGATTAAGTAAAATCCCCCTCAATCGTTTTTAGTGAGTCATGTTTTCCATGGATCATTTTGTGGTTTGGCATTAGTCATACAACTGTTTATCTGTAAATGAGTTTCAAATTATTATTTTCAACAGATATGTTGAAGTTTAATACAAATATACGCATCGGAAAGTATCATCAGGGCTAAAATTACCAAGACATGTCAACTGAAGCATTGCTAGTTTGTACTTCGATTATGGCTTCTGCGTAAAAGAAATGAGTGTTAATGTAATCTTCTGCTGTTTTTCTTTCGTTCTTTATATTTCAGACGTTTTTTGAAATCTAATGAACTTTTCACGTACTCCTGAACTCCATGTGAGCTTTGAAAATATATTTACTTAATCGTAACATTGCAAAAACTTGATCTACAATTCATTGCAATTATAATCCTTAACATTTATGAAAATATTGGTTTCATTTCAGTGCTAACAGGCCTCATTGATTAATATGCTATTCACATAAAACTTTCTTTTGTATTTGTATATTGTCATTTCAAAGCCTTTTGGTTGTTTTTGTTTTTTAATGTTTTAGTAATTATATGGATGTGTGTTTAGATCTTTGTTTTGCGAGATGTATTAATTATATAAGTCATATGTTGTAACACACACACATTGTGTGAGTATACTGGCAGCGTAGGGTTATCTTCCCAATGGGGGGGGGGCAATTTAAACCAAAATTGGTTTATTATTTTCTCACACCTAGTTTACAGTACATACTTTAGAAACACTAAAAAACATTTAAATCCTTAAAACTATACATTCCGACGTTCTCACGAAGTTCGTCCACCAAGCCTTTTTTTATTCTCTCTTCTACTACTTGTTGCCATTCGGCACTAACTGAACTTAGCGTTCCTGTTGCGCCCTCTCACCTTAAGGGCTAGTTCTTTACAATGTTTGTATTGAGTGTTAACACCTTTTATAAGCTTCACTTGTATGTAACGGAATCTTTGAACTCAATTTTACCCACTTTAAAAGTAAGATTAATTCGAAATTTTGCTCACATGTCCAGGACCCATGGCAATATAATAATTTAATAATTTTGTTCCATTGTCCTGATCAGGATCATCAAAGTTAACAATTTCCCATTTTCAAATCCTATTTCCAGATTTGGCTGCTGAAAGATTAAGTTACAACTTAGTCCGATTAACTATAAAAGGGTGTTTTTTAGTTATTTTAAACTATAATTTATTTTTATATTCACAATTCGCTCATCTCCATATAAGCAAAGATTCATCTTTCTTTTAAAAAGTAAGGTTGTTTCAAAGCCGGTTTGAAATCCTATAATTTTCACATTAGAATTCTGCTCATCGGAAACTGTTCTATTTTGATAAGCTTGTGTAAACTGTGAAGATGTTTTGTGAATTTTTAAATACTAATCGAATGAATAACTCAACTACTGACACCTACGTAGACGCCCACATTGCTGTAAAACCACATTGGCACTATTACCACGCCATGGGTTGAAAGATCAAAGAATTATATGCTCTAATTTGGATAAAAATACTTCCATTTTATATTTGCTGTTGAAGTTCATTGATGTTGTAAATTATAGTTAAAACTCCTTTATATACCTTAACCTTAAATAGTTACTTTAAATCTCTTTAGTATACTGAAAGCAAATGAAACTTAAGATGTCAAAACTAGTTTCTGAAGATTGTTTTCATTCACGAAAAAAAGAACTTTGCTTTGATTCTGGAAAAGACGGTAAGAATAATTAATTAAGGAATAGTAATTTATAACTTATAATTAGTTGAATGATTTTTTGGACAGTATTCTTCGAAAGCGCTCTGTTTGAGAGCTGAATCTACGGTAGTTAATTTTTTAAGTGGGTATTCTTTATAATTATTCATTGTTGTATAGACATTATGTATCCTGCTAGTGGATGGAGAGGTTTTTGAGATGGCATTGGAAATCCAAACTGTGTGAATATTAATTGTGCTTAAGCAAATTATAAAACTATTAAAATGCTTAACTTTTTAAATCGTTACCTCTTTCGTCCCGGAGGGACAGGTGGCCGCGGTAACCAAGTGGTCTAGGCATCGGATCGTGGCTAGCGTGTCATGAGTTCGATACCAGTACCACTGAAGACCCGGTGTGTAGGGGAGCGATGCACGTTAAATCTGTCGAGAGCTCAAACGTCCTCCCGTTGGTGTGGTAGTTAGGAGAGGGGGTGCCAGCTCAGGTGTCGTCCGCGTCCCTTAACCATGGTTCAAAATTACGCGGACCGTCCCCAAAAGCCCTCGTATAGCTGAACAATATGCGACGTTAATACTCACTCACCCGGAGGGACAGGAATAAAGCGTTGCAACTTGCTAAATCAATGTGTTATTCTACTTTGGCATGCAGCCGCGGTAGCCTAGTGGTTGTGGGTACGGACTCATGGCTGGTGTGTCATAAGTTCGAGCCCTGTGTCGGTCGTGGTAAACTAGTGGTCAAGGTAACAGACTTGTGACTGACGTGTCATGAGTTCGAGCCTAGTACCACTGAAGACCCGGCGTGTGGGGGAGCGATGCACGTCGAATCTGTCGGGAGCTCAAACGTCCTCTCGTTGGTGCGGTTTAATAGTTAGGAGAGGGATGTGCCAGCTAAGGCATCGCCCTTCTTACTTGGCCATTGTTCAAAATTACGAGGTCCGTCGTCAAAAGCCCTCGTATATCTGAACAGTGTGCGACGTTAATATTCAGTCACTCACTCGAGCCCTGTGCCACTGAAGACCCGCTATGTAGAGTGACTGATGCAAGTTAAATCTGTCGAGGCTTAAAATCATCCCATTAACGTGATGTGGAAGTTCGGAGAAGGGGTGCCACGTCTACGGGGTACGAGTTAGGTCGCTGATTGTCCTCATGTTGCTTTATAAGTACGACGTTAATAAACACTCACCTTACTTTTTGAATTCTTCCCGGTTTTTTTTCCCATCCAAGCACTAATTATGGATTTGTTCAAGTTTATTTTAAAATGATGTTCCCTTATATTAAGCTACGTTCCCTGTTTGATAAAATAGTGCCTTTTTTTTAAGCCAAAAGATTTTTTTTTCACTTATTTCCTCCTTTTTTTATGTCCTGTCGTTTTTCTAGCCTAGAAAGAACACTCAAGTATTGACATTTTATGAAAATCATAGTTAGGGAAAAGTTGTTTTTCTATCAACGTAATATTTCATCTGTTAATGTCAATTTTTAAAACAAATGAATTTTTTACATAAAATCTGCTAAATAATTCTATAATCGTCTTTTATAAATAAATGTTTATGTTAATTTTCATGGCCTCTTCCAAGTTCACCCAAGACTTCAATCACCTTACCATAAACACGAACTTTATATCTCTTAAGTAGCGGAAGAACACTTAAAATTAGAAGTGTTTTTGCGACTTCGGCCACAGTTGTTATGATATATTGCTCGAAGTATCATCGAAATGACCTATCGGATTTTAATTACGGGGTCGGGGAATTTTCTCCAATACAGTTACATAGTTGAATCTGTGGTGAGCCAGCCCTTGGCGATCCCTAAAAGCCAAGAGAGCGCGAGGTAAACAAAACAGGTTTTCAAAAATGGGCCTCCTTTTAAAGTCAAAGGGATAGCGGAATAAAAAAAATGTATATCGCCGTGTGTGTAGGTTTCTCTGAAAATGATGGTTTGGCTGGAAGGTCATTGTCTCCTCAACTCTGCGGTCTCTGGTCAAAAACGTGGACTACGTGTTAATTGTGCGAGCCGTTCAGCCCTTTAGGTGATGGAAAGAGAAAGAAAAAAATCTCGATTATCCGATATACCGATTTTTATCTGAAGGGTTATGTTCGCTTTTTCGTTTTTGTGATCATTTTGTACCTCGTGGTAGTGAAAGGTGATATCGGGAGAATGTTATAAGTATATGGTTCCGAGAGAGGGTGATGACTTTGGGAGAAGCACTTGGGTTGCTTTTTGTAAGGAATTGTGGCAGATACTCTTAATTTTTCTGTCGAATTCAACTAAAAATAAGGAAATGTAACTTTGCAAAATGTTTAGGATGTCCTTCTCGTTATGTTAAAGAAGGCTGTTTTTTCTTAAATAGTCCCTCACTTATAAAAATGTACATTTTCTTTTTGTCAGGTTGCACATGGAATAAATTAATGTCTACCTCTCTCATTTAGAATGGGCTAAATCCATGTCGGTCACATGATAAATGCAGTCACGTGTTCTCCATTGCATTCAAAACCTACATTAAACTTGTAGTTGTTCAGCTTATTAAACTTGTATATATTTTCAAATTAGTTGTTTGGTTAAATATATGCAAGTATTAAGATTATTCTAACAGTTTTTAAAATTAAAAGAGAATTCTTATATTATACACAGTGCCGGTTTATCCATTGGGCGCTTGGAGCGATGGCTGGACTTAACCAGATTTTCAGATTATAAATTTCGATCCTCCAGTGCCAAGGAGGTCTTGTAGATCTTCTGCGCCCAGGGCCCAAAATGAGCTTAAATCGGCACTGATTATGCATGTACTTTTATATCTAGTACATTTTATTTGCCCAAGTGCAAATAAAGGAAAGTTTCAGCAAAGAGCAAAAGCTGGCAACAGCAAAGCAAATTAACTGATTGGCTAGAAACGCGTGATTACATTTATCATGTGATTATGATGCCACATGAGTTTTTGAATCGATTGACTGGAAACACGTGACAGCAGTTATGTCAGATGAATTTAGCCCATTACATTGTTATGTAGCATTTTCTTTTTCTTCAGGTTGCGATATATTTTTTGATTTTTGAATTGTTTTCTTATTTTTATATATGATCAGAGTTCTGGTACAGCGCATTATAGATTTCTTAAATCCAGATTATAAAAGTTCTTAATCTTTGAACCAAGTGCTGTCGTAATTCATCATTATAAGACCATTATTATTATTATTATTTAAATTAAATTTGGATTTAAAAGAAAATTCTAAAACTCTTTTATATAAATTTTGGGAGCACAATTTGTTATTCTACCCCATGTAATTTCTCTTTCGGTATTCCTGCTTGTTGGATAATTTTTTTAAAGTAATGAATGAGAAATGTGTACTTTTTGTTACGTATGATGAATAAATTAATGTTATTCATTTATATGCATACTTTTATTCATATATATGTGTAGCTATTGAAAGTTGTAATCAAGTAGAAATATCATAGAAAGTTATAATCAAAGTAATAATTAATTTTAACAAAATTAAATCTTATTACGATATTATACATTTAGCTTAGTTTTAAATAAATGTCAATCGGATTTTAATTTTTAAAAAATTTATTTGTAAAATGAACCATTTTATCAAATTAAACCCTCGATTTCCGTCATTTTTTTTAAAAAAGGAATTATAAATTTGAAAGTAATTATATAAAGCCATTGAAAAGATTAACTGAAAAGCACAGTGGCGAATGCAAAAGTGGGGTTTGAGATTTCAATCCCCTTTTCCCATTGTCAAACAGATTTTTAATTTTTACCATAGAAATTACGCCTTGTCACTTTCGTCAACATGTTTTTTAGAATGTAACTCCTCCCATTAAAGAGGTCCGTGTACTCTACGGGGCACAAAATAAACAATAGTATAATTACTGTGGGATTTGCCATTATATTTTCCAATAACTCATGATTAATTACCTTAAACTTTGTTTACTTGTATCACGTTCTTGCATTTTCTGACACGGTGAGATTTCCTAAGAATCACGTAAAATCGAAAGACTTATAATTACATGTGCAATCGTAGCTCTATCATTGCGTTTGTAAGATCTTGGTGTGTGTCGTCAAACATCATAAGTGTATAAGGTCATTTCCTCTCTGGAATTCATCTTCATATTAATGACTCCAATAGAAATTTGCGAGCTTGTCGTAATCACGACTGGGTGTTTTTCTCAGTAGTTCATACGTAAAAGGAAGAAATAATCAATTTATTATTTTGATATTCGTCAAGTAATGCTATGGTTTCCTTAAATAGTGTTATTTGTTTTGCTTCGCGGTGAAAATTAAAGTATTTTTCGTGATTTTATTGTAAATTTGAGGATATTGATCGATATGTAGTTTTTTTCATCTTTACAACTGAATGTCATCTATACTGTATATCTATCTACAAGGGGTGATCAAATGAAAAGGTACGAAACGACACGGTGGGTACAAATATAGACTTTATTCAAAATATACACCATAGGCCTGAGCACAACGATCCCACTGATGAACAAGCCGCAGGATTCCTTGTTCCCAGAATTCCTGTGGCTGTGACGAGACCCAGTCCTTCACAGTGTCCTTGAGTACGTCGTCCGAGTTGAAGCGCTTTCCTTTCAGGTGTTTCTTCAGTGGACCAAACACATGGAAATCGCAGGGTGACATGTCCGGACTGTAGGACGGATGGTCCAACGTCTCCCATTGGAACTTGTTTAGTTCCATTTGTGACTCTGGAGACGTGTGGACGCGCGTTATCATGGAGCAGAACCACACCCTCCGTGAGCAGCCCCGGTCTTTTGTTCTTGATGGACCTGCGTAGGTGTCGGAGTGTCTCACAGTACACATCGGAGTTAATGCTTTTTCTGTGCTCGAGTAATTCTGTGCTCGCATCATTTGGACGCCGCTTTTTATAAGAGCCTTTGCTCTCTTCTGCGCATGCGGGGGCACCCGCGTATGATCCGATCCCAGTCAGAGTCTCCAATGGCATCCCGAGATGTCTCGCGACATTCTCCCTTGGCGGAATATGCAAATATTTAACTGTTTCATTTTTATGTCGTTTCGTACCTTTTCATTTGATCACCCCTTGTATTTAAGGCTACACAGTACCCTTTTTCAAAGAAAATTTTTGGAGACAGTAACACAGTTAAAACCATTTATCTGTTATATTCATGTTATGTTATTAGGTTGATTCTGAAAGCAAAAAGTCAGTTTGATCAGCCATTATTTTATAACTTTAAGAAATTAAGAATTTTTGAAGTTTTTCAAACCTTTATACCAATGATTCCCAAAGTGGTCTATATAGACCCCCAGGGGTCTATGACGACCTGCAAGGGGTTCACGTCAGCAAAAAAATAATTGGGGGGTCCATGAGGTGTAAATGGGAGTCTATGATAGTGGCTCTTATTATATAAACTAGATCGTGACTTTAAATTTAAAAGAAAATTTAATCAAGTAGAAACTAAATTTTACCTATTTAGCAGACATATTTACTAAATTTAATAGAGTTAATTTCCACTTACAAGGTGACAGCATAAATTTTATTAAAACAAGAACCATTTCAGCATTTCTTTCCGGAGTTAAGCTAAAGAAGCATGATACCGGAAGTCCCGAATTTTCTTAGAATGTCACAATCTGTCAGGGCGTTTTAACCTACGTTCAACATTTAAATGCCTTTAATTCAGATTTTGAAATCGGGTTTGAGAATGCTTTGACTATATGGTAATACCACAGTAGACAATGAATTCATATGGTCACATTGAAAATAAATGCCCCATTACAATAGGAACTGATCGTAATAAGCAGTGACGAAGATCTTAAAGTTTGGAAACGGATATCAGCAATTTTGGCTTTGAAAAGGCAAACCTATTGTTTGTCCCGAATTATGAAATATCGTGAGAACGTTTTTAATCGTTTTTCCTACTGAAAATCAGCGCGGTTGCCAATCTCCAAAACAAAAAAAGAAAAATGTTGGAAAATTTGTTATTGTAGTACCAGACTCATCCCTCCCTTTAAAATCATTCATTTATTTATTTTATTTAGCATTTATTGTATGTATTAATTAACTTTTAATTTATTTAACATGCGCTTTTTAAATTTTAATCACTATCCTTCATTACAGTTAGAAATTTAATTCATTTAAAGTAGTAGTACCAGCTGTCAAAAAGATATTTAAGTTGATAAATTTGCAAAAATTCAATATTAATTAAGCTGGGAGTCTACCCCAAATCGAAAAACATGGCAAGGGGTCTATGACACAAAAAAGTTTGGGAACCTCTGCTTTATACCATCTTTTTAAATGGTTTAGTCATTTTAAGTGATTTGTTTCTTTCGATGGTTCGGGTCCTCGTGCCACTGAAGACCAGCCGTTTAAGAGGTAGATACATATTATCGAAGCGAAAAGTCCTCCCGCTGCCAAAATGTGGAAGTTAGAGGGGTTCCAGCTCGGGTGTCGTCCTCATCACTTGACTGTGGTTCAAAATTACGAGGTCCATCGTCAATAGCCCTCGTGCTGCTTTAAAGTGTGACGTTGAAAAAACGCATTCGTTTAATCCTGTTTATTTTTATGGATGATGCCATGCATTTTATTACACAATGCTATGTCTCTTTTGATTATTTTAATATTTTTAATTAGAGTTGTGTTCACGTGTGTTTATATCAACATGTTGTGATGGGTGCTTACGCGTTTCACTAACCTTCTCTCAAAGTCTTTTAAATTGTATTTATTTTAGCCAATCCCCGCTGAGAGCTAAAAGTGTGACTTATGCAAACAAGATAGTTTCGGGTTTAGCGAGTTCGAAAGAGATATAAAAGGGAGAAATGAAATGAAGAGATGAGGATGACTACGTGTTTTGATAGAGGAGTTAACTACGTGATTGATTAAGAAGGTGATTCTAGGAGATTAGTTTAACTAAGTGAAGTTTGTTAGCTGAAGGAAGATTATTGAAAAAGATTCATTAATTCGGTTCGGACGTAACTGAAGATATCAAGGATTGAAACCGCTCGATAGATTCTTCAAGTAATCAAGAATCCTGACTTAAAGAGATATCAGGTCTGTGATTTTTATAGATTAGATTTAAATGCGTAGTTTGATTGTATGCGTTATTCCCCGTGGTATCAGTTAGTGTTCCGTCGTTCATAATTGAATTCTGATCTCACTCCACTATAATTTGTTGTTCTTAAAGTTTGATTAATATTTTTATATTTCTATCATAAGGATTAATAAATAATAGTGATTTATTATTTACGTAGTTATTAATTATGAATCCAACATACCCAAATTTAGATAATGTGTAAAGGGGAGATAATAATCATAGGGGTAGTGAGAGACTACGACAATGTTATCAAATTTTTAAAATAAAAATAAATATTCTCATGTGTTTTTTTTTTTTTTTTGCTAAGAATTCAGACTTGAATGATTTAATTTTGAATAAAAATCACAAAAACCCTGATTAAACAACCGTAATATTTTAATGACAAATCATAAATGGTTCTTTATATTTAATATAATCAAAACGGCACTTTTTTTTCAATTAATTTTAGTTTCATGCTAAAATCGGGAAAAGATTTACTTGTGACAATTTATTTGCCAGTAGTGCAATTTTTGAAAAAATATGTCAGAAAAAAATCTCTTTTTTTTAAAAAAAAAAATTTTTACCTAATTTCCAAGTCGAATCTTTTAA
This sequence comes from Trichonephila clavata, assembly GCA_019973975.1. Taxonomy (NCBI): domain Eukaryota; kingdom Metazoa; phylum Arthropoda; class Arachnida; order Araneae; family Nephilidae; genus Trichonephila; species Trichonephila clavata. Next base: position 67,370 of record BMAO01023102.1, on the reverse strand, counting down.
AAATTTATTTTTTAAACTATATCAATTATAATCATTTACCTTAATGCAGGTTTTAGATGCAAGTAAAAGATCATTTCAGGTATTTTGACATTTAGATATTTCATTACTGTTATCAAATTTTTCAAGTTGCGACGCAACTTCCAAAACGTGGCCATTAAAGAATTAAAAAGTCGTGAATATATATGAAGATTCTACGGAAGTAGAGAGTGTTGAATCTTCAAATCTTTTCCTTCCCCTAAAATGCCTTGAGTTATTTGTTGCTAATAGCGTTTTATGCTCTGATAAGCAGAAGTCTCAGTAGTAATTTTGTTAAGAAGCAGTGTCGATGTTGCGCTACGTTTCACTTCCCGCCATTTTGTGGAAGAATGGCCATATTGTTTCACTTGACGTGCAGTAAATGCACCACACGCTGTGTGAAACTACTTCGACTGGGATTTACTGAGAAATAGTAGATATTATGTGGTGGTCTTTCAAAAGGAATACATTGTGTTACTTGCTGTTCGCCTGCTAAATAACGCAAATTGAAGCATCATCACCTACTTCTTTGTAGGATTGAAGGAATGAAACATATGGCAGCAGAGAGAGGAAAAAAAATACACGAAGGATCAGAATTCAATTATGTTGTAATTTTATATTGTATGTCTTTAAAATCGCTCAACACTTCTTTATTCTTGAGGAGATGTTGATATTAGTCAAAATATTTTAATGGACATAATTCCGGCTTGAACTTTTACACCGGTATTTTTATTTTAAATGCGCAATATTTTTATTTTTTGTCGTTTCTTCCTCGTTTGTGTCAAGGCTGCCGTGTGGTCATAAACACGTGTCTAACGTTGTTTATGCAGTAAGTCCTGATGCCACTGAAGACCCGCGGTAGTCTAGTGGTCAAGGTAACGGACTCGTGGCTGGCGTGTCATGAGTTCGAGCCCAGCACCACTGAAGACCCGCCGTGGAGGGGAGCGATGCACGTTAAATCTGTCGAGAACTCAAACGTCTTCCCGTTGGTGTGGTAGTTAGAAGAGGGGGTGCCAGCTCAGGTGTCGTCCTCATCACCTGACCATGGTTCAAAATTACGAGGTCTGTCGCCGAAAGCCTTCGTATAGCTGAACAGTGCGACGTTAATATTTACTCACTCACGAAATTGTAACTGGCGTGTTGCGGATTCCGATTCCGGATGCTACTGAAGACCTGCCGTGTAGAGAGGGACAATGCACTTTAAATCTGTCGATGCTCAATGTCCTCCCGTTGACGTGGTGTGGTAGTTAGGAGAGGAGGCCCCAGTTCAGGTGTCGCCCTCATGTTGCTTTATAGTGCGGCATTTATATGTTACTCCCCCCCCCCTTGTGCCATGGCTGCGGAGTGATCATGATCCCGAATTCGTGGTCGGCGTTGCTTCTGCCAATTCCTGGTGCCACCGAATACCCTCTGAGGGACGCATTTTGTATCATTCGAGGCTCAAAGTGGCCGCGGAGTAGAATGGAGTGAGGGTGTTGCTATTGTTATTTGATTGTTTGGTCAAAATTTCAAGATTCTTCAATAACTCTCCAGTTGCTACAGAGTGCGACGTTAATAAAGTGGCCGCGGTAGCCTAGTGGTCAAGGTAACGGACTCGTGGCCGGGGTGTCATTGAGTACCGCTGAAGACCAGTCGTGTGGGGGATTGATGCACGTTAAATCTGTCGAGAGCTCAAACGTCCTCCCGTTGGTATGATGTGGTAGTTAGGAGAGGGTGGTGTCAGCTTAGGTGTCGTCCTCGTCACTTGACCATGGTTCAAAATTACGAGACCCGTCGCCAAAAGCCCTAGAGTAGCTGAGAGTTCGACGTTAATATTCACTCACTCATTCATGCGATGTTAATTAACAAATGTTTAATCTACGTTTACTCGGCCTTATGTGGACCGAAGTAGGCGGAGTTTGTGAAAATGTCGGTTTATCGAGAATGGGATTAAAAAACAATAAGTACGAGTATTTCCTCAGAAAATATTGTACTGCACTTGTTTGTATTGTTTGCTTTAGAATATAACAGAAAATAAACAACTCAAATACCCTTAAACAAAGGGAAAAGTACGTACTTTATGAAGGGTATGGGGCTTTTATTACATGAAAGTGAAAATTAATGAATACATTGTATACAACAATTTACTTGATCATACACACCTCTGAAAAATACTTAATGAAGGCATAAAACTGTGTATTATGAAAATTAAACAGCCGATTTTATAAAAATGGCTTCTATTTTCAAAGAAATATGCGTGGAATCCTGTTGTTTTTCTTACTGCACTCTGTGTATTGCTGTTTCATCATGAAGAACAGTAAGTTCTTGACCGACGCACCTTATTATTTAAAATACTGAAGGACAGTTTCAACTGCCTTTAATCTATAGTTTCCCAACCTTTTTCGAACTGGTGCTCTCTTTTCTAGGTGAATATTTCGATACCGCCCCCTCTCACTCTAGAGAAATAAGAGTGTACATAATATATGGTGAAAACAAGAGTTAAATTTTTAAAAATATATTCTATTACTAATAGAATATATTTTTTTAATTTTATTTTTTTCTAAAGCCCCAATTTTTTTTACTTGCGAATCTAAAATAGCTATTGCCACCAATAGATTTAAATGTGTAATATATATTTTAGTCATAGATAGGATATTGCTGAAATTGAAACACTACTGAATTTCTTTTTCATTTAAAAGAGTGGAATAAAAGTTTTAGCTTACCTGTTATAAAGACAGGCAGGGGTGATATACGGGGTGTTTTTATGATGATACGAAGTAGTTCATAATAAACTATTGCTTTCAAAATAAATATAAATAGACAGTTTCAGCCTTTAAAGAATCACACGGTTAACATATTTATCTTTCTTGAATAATATACATAATGAAATGCTGTGGACAAAACATTTTTCCTACTGCTCACAAAGACAACACGTGCACCCCTACAGAAATTAAAATGCACAATATAATTCAATTTAATGTAGGTCTGAAAAATGTAATCCTTAATTTTTTTATCCACTTCCCGCGAACTACCGAAATATGTGAATTTTAGTACATGTGATATAGAAATGATTTAAATACATACAATCAACATAAGGTTAACAGTATTTTTTACTTTTGTTAGTATGTAATCTGCGTGTTTTTTTTTTTATTTTTATATTTAGATTATTTGGTTAATCTGCTCAAGCCACTCCGTGCCATCTTAACGCCCCCTAATTTTCTCTGGGTCTTTCACTACTCCCCTGAAAGCCTCAAGCGCCCACAAGGGGGCATTATCGCTCACGTTGAGAACCTATGCTTTAGTCCCTCAATCCTGCGGGAAGCAGGCACTCCAAGAAGCATTCAACCATGTGATATTTTAGGAGTTTGTACGGTGTCTTCAACGTTAACATCTTCGTCGTCATGCGGGACCTTCAACTGGCCCGTGTTGTTTTTTCGAAGTAAGGGGGTGTAGTACGAAAAAGGGAAAAACTTACTAGATTTGATTGGATTTTAGTTAAAGAAATCGACGCTCCCCCCCCCCCTTCTTCCCGATGTCATGTTCATTTCCATATATTTGATGTATGGGGGAAACATTTCAATCGTTATGATGAATTAAATTAATAACAAACCCAAATTTCAACATAGTTTGATAGGGGGGAAATTTTTACACAGATAAAGCCAGTCAACCATTCGATTGATTTCAAATCACACTAAAAATAACTTAATTGTGCGATTCCAAAATACTTTTATTCAAGTTATACCTTTTACAATCCCCTCAATGATATTCTTAAAGAGTTCTTCTACGCTCCTTTTCCCTCTAGTATCACCCAACCGATAAATGAATTCGACAAGCAGATTGATTTAGATTAAGAGGGGAAATTTCTCCTTCTCAATGGTGCTCAAGTCATTCTCTCTTTTGTTTTCCATTACTGTTTTCAAGAAGGAAGACTCACTCGAACGGTTCGGTAAACATCGCGACTGGAACTGCAGTCGGAATAGCAAAATAGTATGCAAATTGGATGAATGGTGCGACGGCAGACCAAAAACACGTGTCACTAACCCCATTGTTCTACGCTGATGGTTTCATCCATTTGCTATCATCGGAGGGTATGTTCCATTGCGCGCCCACCCTCTCTCTAGTCAGAGAAATCCTATCTGTGGCGTCTTCTAGAAATTCGTTACACGTTGGAATTAAGTAACCTTTTTCTATGCCATACTCTCGGTGCACGTGTTGTTTGAAAATGAGTTGTGTGTTTACTGAAATGAGAAGGTGATTTAAACAAGGGGGTGGGGAGTGTTTTTGAAGAGATAGGGAAGAAAAAAAATACACGAAAAGTCGTTATGCACTCATGAGTGGAGTTGAATGCGAGTTTAGGAATATCTGTTATTTGAATTTTCGGGTATTAAAAAGGAGTATATGCTTTATTTTTTCCCCTTCCTTATTGATGTTTGTGTTTTTGTTGTGATATTGGTTTTTTAAATTATTTTTCGAATTAAGGCTGTTCATTCTCAATGGGCTATAAATTCGTGTGACGTCATGGTCACGTGATAAATACAATCGTGTGTTTCCAGCTAATCGGTACATGCGCTTCTCTATTGCCAACTTTTGCTTTTTGTAGACTTTCTTTTGAAAAGTACATACCGTGTTTACTCGAATCTAAGCCGCACCCCAAATTCTCTACAAGTCTTAGGGGGAAATGAAAAATTGTGTTAAATTGCGTAAAACCTGTAATTGCTCTAATTGTCCTTTCCAAAACCTTTTTTTTTTAAATTGAATTATAAGCCGCACCTGATTTTCAGTAGCTTTAATATTGTATTGGATGAAAAAGTGCGGCTTAGATTCGAGCAAGTACGGTATTTGTCAACAGTAATAACGCATATAAGTAAGCAAAATGCACTTGATTTTTCGGTGCGTGTTTAAAAATAAGATTGCTTTTTAAAATTTTTAAATATTTTCGATGAATTTTTTTTCCTATGATACTTGAACGTCTATACACAATTATTTAATTTTGTCTAAATCTTACAAATAGAACAAGTACAAGTTAATTTAATGCCATTTTTGAGAACTCAAGGAGAACACGGGACTGCCTTTATCATGTGACTGTCGCGGATTTATTCCATTGCAATAAGTAATGTGTACAATTTCGCATGATGTATATAAGTTAAAAAAGTGTGTAGTAAGAATTTAAAAAAATTAACTAGAAGTGCAATTATATATTGTTTCGAAGGTGTCTGCAAGAGTACCGAGCCAAAAGACCTAATCGCGAACTCGTGATCAGTATTTCTGTTGAATTGCGGGACTGAAAACCTGGCCTGATAGGCTGGCATACGGAAGTTTGGAGAATGGGGGGGGGGGGCAGCTCTCGTGTTATCCTCATCAATTGACCATGATTCTAAATTAGGAGGTCCGTCGCCATTTCGTTTCGTATTGCCATGTTAATATATGTACAACCCTAATAAACAGTTGGTCTTTTAAAAAATCGTCAATTTTTATACAGGTTCTTCCTCCGCCATTTTATACCCTCGATAGCTTAGCAGTCATGGTCACGAATTCATGACTGGCGTAAATGAGTCTTTTCGCGGGTTCAAGTATCGATGTCACTAAAGACACGCCTTGCAGAAGAGCTGATGCAAGTTAAATCTGTCTTAATGAACTTAGGACTGTTAAGTCGCGAGTTCGATACCTGTGCCTCTGACAGCCGTGTGGATGGTTAAAACTGTAGAAGCTTGAAGTCCTCGCGTTGGCGTGTTGTGTAAGTTAAGAGAGTGGAATACCAGCTCAAGTATCGTCCTCGCCAATAACCCACATGTTGCTTTAAACTGCGACGTTAATAAACCTCAATCCCTCTCATCCATTTGGAATTGCAGAACATTGAAAATGTAGCTCTTGCGGTTAAAATGCCTTTTTTTTTTCATGCTCTTCAAATTTATTCAGATTATAAGAAAGAATTTCGACTTTGACAATGTATACTGTTCGATTTAGACAATTTTGTTCTACTTTCCTTTTGTCATTCATGATAAATGAAAACATTATTTGGTACTCGGAAAAGACCCTCCCCATACGCACACACATACTTTAAAATTTCATGACTTCGAAAATAAAATGCGTGTAAAGGAGAATATTGTGGAAATTTTTTTTATCCATGCCTTTTTTTCTGTTGCTTCCTACCCATTAAATTGTATACAACTCAAACAGAAAATGTTCAATAATATTTTATTTGATACATTTTTGTTTTAGCAAAAACGGGGGAGATTCAATTTTATTTCAGTTTCACTGAATTCATTCATCTTTTTTTTTGCCACTAAGATTAACGAAAGAGAATTTCCAAACCTTCCGTTTGTCTGAGAAAACTTTATATCTTTCTACGTACCCAAAAAAAGTTTCTTTCTTTTCCTCCGGATGTACGTAAAGCTCAAAAGCTTGTGTTCATGTGAAATATGAGAAAGTGCCCGATACCGATCTTATTCACTGTGGAAGTCCAACCAGAGTTAAGAAGGCATGGTATCTCTTCCTTGGATCCTCTTTCTCTATTCGTTGATTCCTCACATCCGGGTTGTCCTGTTCGACAACGAATCTTTGAAGCAAATACACCTGCATCTCGTGTATCATTTGCATATTGTGTTTCTGCTTATCGTCTCGAATTTCCTCCACCCTTTGCTTGTCGACTGTACCTCCCTTCATTACAATTCGAGAATCTGTTATAGAATAGTGTTAGAATGTATTGGGTGGCAACGACTCTCTTTCGAATTCCAAAATGCTGCATAAATGGATCAGGATTCTAAGGTAATGGAAATGCAGTGATTAAAACATTCGATATCTGTTTAAGCAGAAAAAAATTTTAAAAAAGGGAGGAGATGCTTAAGTGAAAATTCCCAGTATTGTTCTTTTGTTATTTATTCTATTAGTTTTAACAAAAGGAAGTAAAAGTTCTGCTGTTCTGAAAGGAATGATTTAATGGACAGTCCTACGTATATTCGGACACAAAAGAGGTGGGTGGATGTGTGAACTCGGCATTTTTTGGAAATGTTTTGATAATGTAGGAAATGTGGCTAGTGCACGCCAAATTGTGCGACAAGAAAAATTTTTTTAGTAGTTTGCGAACTTAAATGTAGACTTACTAGGACTGTAAGAAAACAAACCCATTTTTTAAAATTCGTTTGATGTGAAAAGTGTCTCCCAAATTTCTAAATGATTAGAATTTTTGATTTTAATCTCTCTTATTACATAGGGCATATTTGAGAAGTATAACAGATGTAATAAAGATTGAGGAAAATGAGTATGAAAACGTATTATATTTACTTTAAATATGTTTCGAATTTTTCTCTCTTTTTTTTTCCCCTCGCTTAAAAAAAAAACATTGAAATGCGTATTTAGTTTTAAGATTTTGTACTAAATTTTTCTCACCAAGAAAAACAAAACCAAAATCTGGATGTTTTTCAAACGAAAAAAAAGAAATTCCATTCTGTGATAGCTCTTGTAAGCATTTATCATACTGACCTTAATGTTTTATAAAATTTAAAATGTGTGTATATATGTTTTACTCCTGATACAAAGTTAAAATCCTACATGATATAGGGAATAAAATTTGAAACATTATTAAAAATTGAAAGAAAAAGAACCTATTAAAAAAAAAGAATGTTAATAATTTGAAATGTTAATATAGTTATGATATAATGATTGAGATATCAGACTGCTTTCGGAACCATGATTTTAAAAAGCGTATAAATAAATATTTTTTAATTTAGTGTCACTTGAATTGTAATATATGTATAAAATTATTTCAAGAATATTATTACAATAAAAAGTGATTTTTAAATGCAATGTTATGGCAAAAAAGGAAGAAAGAATGACATTTTCAAAATATTCTTCTTTTAGGACAAATGCTTGTTTATAATATTTTGCCTAAGACTTCTATACAGAGTTTGAACTTTGGTTTTTTAAATATATATTTACAAATAGATTAATTCGTACTAAAATACACTGGAGAAATTTTAACCACAAAAAAAAACACCGTTTATTATTTTAATTAATAGAAACTATGAAAATAATGTGAGTTTTCCAAAAATCCTAATTCTGTTGTTCTGTATAAAAGTCCTAGGCCTATATATAGACAAAGTGTTATTTTTATAGAAGCATTTTTCTTTAAAGAAGAATGTTCTAAAAATGTCATTTTTTTTAACCAAATATTGCAATTAAATAATTTTTATTGTGATATTCTTAAAACAATTTTGTATGTATATTCCAACTCAAGTAACACTTAATATTGAAATTATTTATTTATGCTCTTTTCAAAATCACGGTTCCGAAGCCAATCGGATACCTTAAGTAGGCCATTTTGCCTTCAGGAAATGCGTTTGAATTTGATTCTTATTCCTCGAGGAAGAGTAATGATGCAATTTCACATTTTTAAATCTTGGCTTTTATAAACCCAAACCTAATAATTTTCGATAGAACTGATTAATATTCAGAAAGTGAATAAGTGGTTTTTGTCTTCAGAGCAGTCATGAATGATACATTGTCATGAGTGGATTATATATTCCTCGATCCGGTAGCACACAGTACCTTAGAATCAACAGTGATCAAAATCACCTTAATATTTCACGTATCCACCCACATTGCGGGTTTGTTCTTTCTGGAACTTGTCATTTGTAATCACTGACCATTGTTGCATTCGCGGGGACTGACAGGTGTTAGTAGGTTACCGAAACTATATTCTTCAACTGCGAATTATTCTTGTTTCGTAACAGCTGCTCATTCAATGCAACTGGAGTATTCCGGAATATTTGAATATTGATTCACCTCGTACTTGTAAAAATAAATTTGGTTGTAAAATTTTCAAATTAATGGAAATGTCAGTTTTATGTTTGAAGTAATATTTAAATAGTTTTTGAATAGTCCCCCTGGATTGCAGAATTTTTGTTTTGGGTTTTTTACTTAATCCGAAATTTGTTCATTGTTTACTAATAAAACATCCGGTGTGGTATAAACGTTCATTCAGTGAATATAAATGTCCCCCCTCCCCATATTATGAAATATTACGAGATAGTTTAAAGATTACTACAGAGTTGAAGTGAAAAATATTAATTAGAATAAATTAATTTTTGTCTTTAGAAATTGGATTCTATGCTTTTTGTTTAATTTTCATGCTAAATGTGTAAAGCTGGAATTAAATACTATATTCCTTCTAATAAAACAATATAATTATATTTTTTTCTTTTATACATTTTAAGACCTTATTGTTCTTTAAAACCTGTATTTTCACTTTTAAATATACATTATTTATGTCGAAAAGATGTTTATTATCTGGTATATAGATGAAGGGGGAAATAAAAGTAAAAGAAAAATATGTTTAATACGATTACAAAGGAAAGTAATGTTTGGATATTTGAGCTTTTTTTTATGTTAAAAAGTAATTTTTGCTTAAGAAAAACGGACGTTTTAGCACTTTTTAATGGTTATTGCAATGAAGACATTAAATAGTTACAAGAGAAGAAAATATCAAGTACATTTAACAGGTTCTTTAGTAGTAAATTTTATAAATAAAAACTACTGTCGAATGATGGTACATGATTGTAAGAGATTCACTCTAGAATCTCTTAATGATTAGGGGTCAGAATGAACACCAGCCATAATTAAAACAAATATTTATTTATCTTTTTATAAATCTAACAAACAGGGGAGAAATGCACGTATATAAAGTATTGAAGCCAAAACAAGGAAGATGAGATAGTTAATATTTAATTATAAATAAAGTAAATCACACACATATACGCTAGGAAATAATCGTAACTTCCTATCTTAAATAATCGACTTCAAGTCTATTTGAATCTAATTCTGCTATATTACTGACTGTCAGTTATCAAATCTATATATTTATTAATTAATCAATCAGTTAATCGAGTTTATCTCATCTAACTTTCAATTAATGTACGTTATAATCTCTAACTTCTATCATCTAACTCCTAACCTCTCTCCTTTCGAGCTTAAAAGTTAATGCTTAAATTTAAATATGCGACAAAATTTACATCTTCTTCTGAAGAAAGTTTTCAATTGATTGAAATTGGATGAAAGATAGCGAATAGACCCATTATACGATAAAGCGAAAGACGGACAAAAACTTGGATTGATTCGACTGTGCGAGGAAAGAGAGCTTTGGTTATGAAATGTTGCAATGTACATTCTAGTATTCAGTACTCTATCCATAATTATCGCGCATTTTGGTCTTTTATATGGAAGAAAAATAATTATTTTGAGTTTAGAATCATCCAACTAAAATTTAATCTCCAATTTTTCGAAAATTCTACCCCTTGATGGCACTATTCAATTTTGAAATGGTTCTTTTAAATTATTTTTTCCCCTAATTTCCATACCATAAAGCCTCTTTTCCGTATAGCTAGATTCTGATTAATAATTTTTTTTTTTCCCCTCCATAGACCGACCCACCCTGATATATATGGATTTCGTCAATTCTTAGTGTTTAGGATTTTTTTAGACAAAAATCAATTGCTTCTTTTAGCGATTTCATTTCACCTTAAATCCAATTAAATGTATTAACACAAAATAGAGACAAAAAAAACTAATTGATTTGTCGAATTCACAACATTCTATTGCTTTTTATTTTATAGCTTTTAATGTTTACAATGTTTAGAAAACCACACCGTGGGAAATCACTGGCGCGACGCCTGTTTGTTTACTTCTTGTCTGCAATTCGCTGTTTATTAACGGTTTTACGGAGCCTGGAGTTGAGCAAAAAAAACCTACTTGTCGGGAACTCGAAACGCTTAAGTGATGATGAGTGTGCTAAGCGATTGATTGATAAAGTCAACTTTCTCTTTGATATGCAATTTTTTTTCTTCCCGCATGTCGTGCTGATTTATTTCCGTGACTGTTTTTCATTGATAATTTTCCATCAAGCATTTTTGATTAACTTCGTTGCTTAATCTGCGTCTATCTATGGTTTCAAAATTAGTGGCAATTTCTCGATTTGATTAAGTTGTGATTATAAACACATCAATATTTTTATTTTTAGCTTGAATAAAAAAGTGTGTTATTTATTTTGTGCTGCGTTAATTTATTTTGCTGGGGATATCTTATAAAAGATTTCAATTCAATTGACACTTAACACACGATGCATAATACGTGTTATATTTTTGATTAATAAATAATGATACAACCAACGCCAAACGGAATATTTCCGCTGATAACCTATTACCACCACATTTTCAAAACAAGTCGCGGTATTTCTTATCAGTAACGTCATTTTCACAATACAATTAAAAATGGATGAAAAACAACGAGAACTTCCATTTATAACATTTTTTATGTGTATATTGTGTGTTGTCTCTAATAAAGCCTGCTCGGCGAGACTTGCGCCGGCGAAACGGAAAAGTAAAATGTTAATTCTATATATTACATGGTATAATTCGTTTTGATTATAAAATAATTGCTAAAAAAAAGAGGGATGTTATAGCTTATAGCGAGTTTGATTTTCAAGTGATATCCTCATAATCAAGTTTAGTGACGCACACAAGGGGGTGTCCTAGGGGTCCGGACCCCCCCCCCCCCAAAGCCCTTGAGTTTTTTTTTCGATTGATGATAATCAAACGTAAAATTTAACTAAGCGCTTGTAATTAACAATGTATTTTATTAATTAATGCTAATTTTAATTCAATAATTTATTTTTTACTGTTTTTTTGTTAACAAAATCGACAAAATTTTGAAGAATCACTTGGCAAGCCCGATTTTCCGCTTAGGCACGCTCGGCACATGCGTAGGGCGCAAAAAATTGAAGGGTGAAAAAGAGGGGGGGGGGGTAAATTACTGCGAACATACCACAGTCTATCGAATCATGAAGGAAGCATTTCTACCTTTAAAGAAAGTAAAGACTGATATGAAATCTTCTATGGAAAACGAAATGCTTAACAGTTTGATGTTGCTATGTACTCAAAATGATATTGCAATGATCAAAACTCGGAGAAAACCTTTGTTTTACAATTACAATGACAGTAACTCAACAGAGAATAAGAATGCCTTAAAGTAAAATATAATAAAACGATAAGTGAAGAAAAAGATGAGAATAAATAAATTGAAAACACTTCATACAGTAACATGTACTCGAATGAAATCGTTTGCAGTTACAATACAATTTGCTGTACTAATTTGGAAAAGAGGGTTCCGTGATGCCCTAAGGTAAGGAATGGACAAGAGTGGCTACCACTACCCTTTCCTTACGACTGCTGTAGGTGGTAGATAATGGAAAGGGACTGTCCAAAGAGCAAAAGCAAATAAGAGTTTAAGTAAAAGAAAAATCACTCCCGAACCAAAACTAGCAAGGTAAAAACTGAAGGAGGGGGAGGTGCTCTGGAAATTGTGAGGGATGAAGCATAACAATTTAAAGTGCCTAGGGAGCCAGTGAGGTTAAAAACGGCCCTGTCAATTGGTGTTGTCTTGAGGTATGATATGAGTTGGGAGATTCTCGACCATGGATCCCCCCTTGAAAAATATTTGTGTGCACTACTGATTAAATTATATTCTAGTATTGAACACAATGAAATGGAAACTTATATTTTAAAAACTATTTCAGTTATACTCGTATATAAATTTGTTTTCACCCTTTTGCGGTACATATGTATTATATATCATCATCTAATTTCATTAAATCAAAAAAGCATCACCAACTGCTGGCATCGTTTCTGCACATATGCGAAAACAAATTTCGGCGAATGTTCATTCCATATTAACCTGCCTGCTAATGCAGAAAATACAATATTTACAACAACAAAAAATTTTCAATAAATGAAAATTTATATTTACATAATACACTCAACGTCAAAATTGCATTCAAAATCGCAACAAGGGCATCTTTTATGCAGACAACGCCACATAAATTCTTATGAGAATGAAGCTAAATGTTGTCTTGCAGTTCCGCGATGTTTGTTTTGTCATGTTGGTAAACCCTTTAGTCTTTCAGGTATTTAAGTATTGTAGCTTTTTTAGATATACTCCACAGTGTTCCCCTTATTAGAAAATAGTTTGAAGATTTTAATAGTTTTTTATGTAAAATAAGAAAAGAATAAATATTACAAACTATAAACATTATTACTTGCAAGCATGCACGATCAGTGTTATTGTTTTGAATATGCGCGGAGCGTTTTTCCACTATTAGCTGCATATCATTTCATTTGGCGACATTTTCCTGTTTTGCAGAAAGGGCTAAATTCATAATGGTTTCGTGATTATGAATTTAGGTTTAATTACTATGAATTTAGGTGATTATGAAATCCTATCTCAAAAAATCTTTAAATGCAATTGCTAATATTGTGTTAATCATCATGTTATATAACATTTATTCTAAATTTAGATTTTTGAGTATTGTAGTACTAAATTTTTCTTTATGTGCGAAATACTCCAGGAATATTTTTTTCATTTCATATTTAGTAGAATAACAGACTTTTTGTTATAGTATATATAGTAAGTAAATAAGTATTTATCAAATGAATAGTTTCATTTTTTTTCTCCAAAATTTTAGGAAAACAACTGCTTGACATAAGATTTTTCTTATAGGTTGTAAGTATTATTACAAATATAAAAATGAGAAAGCAAATGTAAAGTAAATATTGCAATTACAATTTATATTTGCTATACAATGGTTTTCATAAATGTTTTTTGTCATGCATTAATATCTTTGATTTTTATTTTTAAAAGCATTCTTATTGATTAAACTCATTTATTTCAGGAATCTGCCATACCTGTGGTGAAAAAGTTACCGGAGCAGGTCAAGCATGTCAAGCAATGGGAAATTTATATCATACAAATTGTTTTATATGCTGTTCTTGTGGTAAATATTAATTTATTTCTAATCAGTGAATTATTAAATAATGTTAGCTTTTTGTACTCTTAATTTTTTTTTTTATCATTTTTATATTTTTTTTTTGTAGAATAATTTATTTTCTTTGATCAAAACCTTATAATTATTAAGTTATGCAAAATATTTATTGTATGCCATCTTTAAAAAACTAAGGTATTTTATACTAATTGTTTTTATTTGACAAACAATTCACTGTTTTATTTACAATTTATTTATAGATTAATAATATTTATATAATGGAAGAATGAAAATGTGATACATATATATTTTCTTGGAAGTAATAATATATTTTCTTGACTCGTATCTTTTAATTTAATGAAATCAAATTAATTTAAGTTGGGTTTTGTGGGCTTTTCGCGTTCTTTTTTCATATGTACACACTCAAAATAAATTATTCATTATTGAGTTACTCTAACAATATCATGCAATTTTATGAAAGAAAATGCCTTATTAAGTTTCTTACTCACAACTTCTTGGGCATTGAAAATCTTTATAAATTGGTTTTTTTACATCAAAATAACATTTTTCCTCTACAGATGTAAGAGTGAAAGCAATAAAATTATTTGTAAAACTGGAAATGAAACATTATTAGTTTAATTTTAATGTGTTAATTTATAAAAAGTCCAGTAGCTGATTGGTAGTGTATCGCACTTAGTATTTGCATGGTTAAATTTAGAAAATCTTTGTGATACTAAAAGACAATGATGTGTTAATACATTAGTGCATATATGCCTATCACAAATAATAAATGTTATATGTATTAAATTTGTGTAAAATAACCACATAAACTTGGAGCTCCATGTCTATATTGATATGTTCCTTTATATGCATATTAGTCCTTGTGATACTAAACTTTAAACATGGAATTATATATGGAGGGGGGGGGATATTTTATTCCTTTGTAGTTTTTTAATTTTTGTGTTTCATTCTAGTTTAAAATTAATTCTTGACAAATGTTACTTGTGTTGTATGATTCTTAATACTATTTGTTGAATTTAATGTTTTTGCACAAGATTTTTTTCATGTAATTATTAATATTTTTTGTAATTGCATCAATTATTTTCAGGACGAGCTCTGAGGGGGAAAGCATTTTATAATGTACATGGAAAAGTTTACTGTGAGGAGGACTACCTTGTGAGTGATATTTTAAAATTTGTTTCATTTTCAAAATCCATTATGTTATTTGTTTTATTGGGATTCCAGCTGAAAATTAACTGAATCTGTTTTTTTTCTAATTTTTTTAATGGTTTCTTTTATTTATATGGCTATTTAAGTAGATGTTAAAATGCAAAGCATCTAGAAAATACATTAATGAACTGCTTTTACTACAGACTTTTTGCAGATTGCATATTTTGAATTACTTAAATTATGTTTATTACTTAACCATATTAGCTAATAAGAAAATAAAACATCTACATAGATAAACATAGGAATATACATAATTATTGCAGTAAAAAAAATTCACAGAGCCTACTGTTTGTTTTTATATTTATAGTATGTATTTATATATTTGTTTATGTAAATTAAATTAAACTGTCATGTGTCCATTTAGTCTTTATACAAATTTATTTGTACTGGAGATTTTAATGTTTAATTTTAGTTTGAAAAATAATTTTTTGTGTAGTATGTAGTAAAGAGAGCGTATATAGATCTAAATATCGAATGAAGATTTTTAGCTAGAAAAATTAATTGTTTTGTGTAACCTTGTTTGAGAAAATATGTGGTATTCAATTATATATAAATATTGGTAGTAATAATTCATCATCAAAAAATATTAAAAATACTGAAAATGAAGTACCAAATTTTTTAAATAAATTTCATGAATTGCAAGGAATATCATTAACATTAATGTACTAGATACAAATGTTGTTTTAATGTTAATACAGTTTTTGTCACATGCTAATGGTATTTTACATTGGATATATTTTTACCAAGCCAAAGAATAGTATTTCTTCTCTGCTTGATTTATATTATTTTTATTCATTTTCAAAATGCTTTTAACTGTAAGATAGGCAGTCTGAAAACTGACCTTTTGGCAAAACAACTAAAATTTTCATCCTTTATACTTAGGTCTGTTCATTATGGAATAAAGGTATAATTATGCAAGATTTTTCTTTTAAATTTGTGTAGATTTAGTTTATGTATCATTCTTAGTGTATATTCTTATAACCCATTTTAAAAAAAGATTAAATAGTTGAAAATTCTAAAAAAATTTACTGTTCTAATAAAACATGTGAGCTTTATGTTGAATCTATTAATTTTATGGGTTTTCATTTATAGTTTAGCCTTCGTGGAGAGTACCTACTTTTTTAAATATGAAAAAACTAAGTTTTTATGTAATCATGATTCATTTGAAAAACACTAATTAAAAACATCTGAACTAAACATTAGAGAAATTATTGGACCCAACTATTCAGTGGCAAAAATCTTTTGTGAATTGAATAAAAAAGAAAATTTAACTTTCGCTCTTAAGCACTTTAAAAAGGAAAATGCGAGGATGTTTTATAAACATAATAAAATCATACACATTTTTAAAACATTGAATTAAAAGGAGGATTAAGTCTTGCTTAATAACATTTACTGTAGCAAAAAGGTTTGAAGGAATGGTTTTTTTAATTGTTTAAAATGCATTGTTGTTTGTATCTAAAGTTATAATTAAATCTGTCTGCAAACATATAAGTTCTGAATGTTATAGTCCACATGTATAATCTAGCAATATTTGCGCAGCTATTAATAACTATTCAAATGTTTTCATGCATCTTTTGTTGAAGCCAAGCATGATTATTTTTTAAAATTGTTCTACTTACAAAAAATATGGAACTGGTCTTGATACCATTCATCAGAAAAAAGTTTTGTTACTTACTAATAAGAAATTTATTGACACCATTTAATCCATCATGTGTATTTGAATCCTCTTGAAGTTGTTGCATTGTAAATTTAATTATATTGACATGGACCAGTATTAGACATATTACCCTATCAGGGAAAAGCAGTAGTCTATATCCAGTCATTTGCATCAGTGTGTACAAGTCTAATATTGGCTCATTCATTGTTCAAGGCAATATATATTACATGATCTTACTCTATAAAAAAATTTATATAATGTTCATTATATGAATACTTATCTGGCAAGAGGGAATTTGTGGGAATCTATTCCTGATAAACAGCATTCTAGATATGCTCATATTTGGATCCTTGAAAATTCTTTACTATTTCTTCTGAATTTACTTCATTCTACTGTTTTTGTAACTGGCCATTATAAGTATTATTTCTGAATAAAATATTGAAAGGCTCAAGGACTTTCAATTTTAATTATGAATGAGCAATTTTATATAGTACTGTAGTTTATAAAAAACACAATTTTGAAGTAATTTAAAAAAATAATAATAATTCTTTTTTTTTCTTCTTAAAATACCTTTATTCATAAGTGCTCAAATCCTGTTTAAGACCTAACAAGAGTAGTATGTCTAGGTGGGGAAAAAATATCTTTTTTTGTAGAGGAGCAAAATTCTTGTGTATGAATGTGGAGATCAAAAATCTATATTTTATTCAAATAAATTTAAAATGCAAATTTATATCTGACATCTACATTATCAATAAATCATGCAAACTCAGTTGAATGTTTAATTCCTTGTTGTTAATATTAGAAAATTTTTCTTTTGTAATAAATTATAAGATTTCTTTAGCTTAATTATATAAAAATGTAGTTGTAGGATATTTTTACAAAATCACCATCCAGTTTTATTGAATATTGGTTATTGTATTATGCTAATAAATACAAAAGAGAGAAGGAAAAAATACATGTTTATTTCTTTATTTGGGTGTTATGCAAGGTCTTGTTTGTGAAATCCTTACTTATTGTGACTAAAAGGCTTTTGGTAGACTATTATGATGCTTTTTGTCAGTCTGTGTCCATGTAATCCTTTTTAAAAAGTCCTATTAAAATCTTACCAAGACATATTTTCATTTTTATAATATTTTGTATTTGAATTCCTTTTTGTTTGATATTAACTTCCTTAATTGTATTCTAATTGTCATTTATAATGCAATTTTCTTTCTCTCACTGTAGTATTCAGGATTCCAGCAAACAGCAGAAAAATGTGGTGTTTGTGGTCATCTAATTATGGATATGGTAAGATTCAGTTTTACTTTTAATTTGTCTTATACTATAATTTTCTTTTATGAACAAATTCATTGCTGTCTTTTATGTTTCAAGTTATGAAGAATGCTTCATTTAGACTAATGAGGGGGGGGGGATTGCAATAAGCAGTTTATTGTTTCATTTAGACTAATGAATGGGGGGGGGGGTTACAATAAGCAGTTTATTGCTTAAAAACTGTAAACTTGTAGGCTATCAAAATCATACAAGCTGTTGATATATTTCAGCTCTTCAGAGATTTACAGAATATATTTTTGCATTTTTATTAAAAAAAGCATTTGTTGGCTTTGATTCATTGACAAATAAAAAATAAGTTTCTAAGTTAAGCATACTTAATTCTTAAATTTTACACAACTTTTTTTGTTATGATGCATTTGAAAATGTTTTTAAAAGTTTCTCTCGGCTTGACTTTCGACACTTCTATTTTCAAGTATTTTAGCCTACCGACAAAGTTTCCAGCAAAAAATTTCCAAATGTAAAAAAAAGATTTTTAACTAATACCATTTAGTTTCTTAAAGAAAGATGTGCTATAAAATTAGATATATTATGATATACAATGTGTTAAATTAATTATTTTGAATGGTATTATTTTTTAATTATAAAATGAATATATATAATTTGTAATGCATTATTTATGTAACACATTCTTTTTGTTTGTATTCTTAAAGAAATTATTTCAAAAATCCTCATATAATAAATCTTTAAAATTTTAATTTTCCCAATAATATTCTATGTTTCTACAGCTGGGGAAAAAAATAGATCATTTTTCAGTGTATCATTGTCCAAACTCTTGATGTAGTTTTTAATATAGTGTTTTTGACATTTTTATTTTCTTATAAATATTGTTATAAAAGTTTGAAGATTTTTCTGAGTATTCTGTTGCTTTTTGCTTAGCTTACTTACATAGAGTAAATCATTATACTCAGTTATTCATTCGTAAAATTTTTAGTTATTTTTTATAGATGCATTTCTATTAACTTCTGCATAAATTATTTCAAAATCATTGATTATTGCATACAAAATTGAGGATATTGCAATACATTATAAAGTTGATTTTTTTCGTAGTTACTTTGATGAAAGTTTTCAATTTGGTTTTTATCTGCTAAATCGGTTAAAGAAATTAACATATTCTACATATTGTAAAATTTTAAAGAAATGTTTTTTGTATATTAAAACAGAATTTTTTAATTGGTGGGTTGGTCATTGACCCAATACATTGTCATGAAAAGCATTAATGGATTTCTTTAAATGATGTGGAAATAGTGGCTATTAAGCACTAGTCAACTAATCCCAAAATTATTTCAATTTAAAAGAACATTTTAAAAAAATGGATGTTAAAGATAAAATAAATTGTAGCTTCTCGGATATGTAACCAAAAGTAGAGACTATTGAATTCTCTGTTAATTATACAGGAAGATGCTGAAATTATGAAAAGAACCCATCTTATATCATTTAAAATGGAAGTTTTTTGCTTTGCAAGTTGATGAAATCACAGATGCATCAACTAATGCCAATTTATGTAATGTAAGATGTGATTTTAACAATAAACGATGCAAAGAATTCATCTTTTATTAACCTCTGACAATACAAGAAGTTGCTGAAGAAATATTTAAATTATTTGATAATTGCTTTAATCAATGGCATTGAAGGAAACAAATGTGTAAATCTTAGCAGCAATAGAGCAAAATGTGCTTATACTTGATTGTATGAGAGGATCGAATTTATCATCAGACTGTATATTTGGTATATCTTATGTTAAGTTGTTAAAAAAAGCTATTACTTTAATTGCAGTGATGCAAGAGTGAATAAAATTTATAAACATGAACATCTTATCCAAAACAAAGTATAATAGCTGTTGAGGAAATGTTGTTTTTAAAAGGTATTGAATTGAAGTAATAAGCTTCAACGGTCAAGGAACAATATTGTCCAGCAGCTAAAAATGTAATACTACAATTAAAAAACAGTTTTCATGATGTCAGTTGGTTATGAAAAGTAGCTTATTACTGTGAATTTTTTAAATTATTTAAATCTGATCCTACAAGGTTTGTTATTAAATTGTAAGAGAAAGTTGTGGCTGCTATAAAAACGCTTAGTTAGTGGCCATATCATGGAAGTCGCATAGCTTTTATAAAGCTAATAAAACTGCGAAATGAGTATAAGGTGAGTTCATTGCCAGCTGCTATCAAAGAACATTTGCCATACCTGGAGATTATTCTTTAGGAAAACTTTGCTCCAATCAATTGGTAGTTGCAGTCGTAAAAGATCATAATCACGAATTTGTGATTGATGAGTTGTGAATTAAGAGTCCTTGGCCACTGACACCTATGTGGAGATGCTGAGGCTCAAAATCCTTCCTTTGGTATGGTGGGGTAGTTTGGAGAATGCTGACTGTGGAAATTTGGTATGATGTTGGCTCAGATGTCGTCCTCACCACGTACTGAGGTTCAAATTTATGTGATCCATCACCAATAGCCCTCATGTTACTTTAGAGTGTGGTGTTATTTAAAAATGAAATTCCCCAAATCAATAGCAACAAAAAATGGATGAGGAATCCTTGGTATTGTCCCCTTCCTCCCCAAAATAAAGATGGCCTTTTAATATTAAAGCTCTAGTCTAATCGTCTGTTTTTCTTTTTGAAAACAAATGTTTTTGTAAAAGAAATTATTGTTTTTTCTCTTCTTTCCATTAAGTTAAATAAAACATACTATAACTACTGTGTTTTATTATTTCAGATTTTGCAAGCTATGGGAAAGTCCTACCATCCTGGGTGTTTTCGTTGTTGTGTTTGCAATGAATGTTTAGATGGTGTACCTTTTACAATTGATATGGAAAATAAAATATACTGTGTTAATGATTATCATAAGTGAGTAGTATATGTATTTTTTTGTTTTATGTATTTATTGCTTTCTAATTTCAATTTTATTATTGTATGTATTAAAAGGGAGATAATACCCTCTATAAAATTAATACTATTGACTATATGTTTCAAACACATTATATAATTGATGTTCAAAAATTTGCAAATTAAACCATTTTCTTTTTTTAAAAGTTCAATTTATTAATGTTATAATTGGTATTTTCCAATTATATTAATAATGTTTTAAGCTTTTGTGAAATAATTTTGACGCCTTTCTTCTTCTTTCTGCATTGTCTGAATCAGGCAATTGTTCTTTGTTTTGTAGCTGTAATTAAATTTCTTTCTTCAAAAGACATTAACTTTTGAAATAAATTCAGTATTCAGCTTCAGATAAATTTACTACCCCAAAAAATATTTTGTTGAATTTCAATTTCAATTGGTTCTTATATAATCCTTATCTATATTGTAATGGAAAGGAAGATCCTACTGGCAACGAAATCTTTAAGTAAAAAACAAAAATTCTGTAAAATAATATAATATTGGGCATATCTATAACTGTTATATGCCCAACCTTAAATAGTAATGCCCGCATTTGCTTGTATGATGGTTGCATATTTGATACATATTCGCTTTGTCTTTTGTTGTATATGCATAATGATATATACAGCCAGACCTTGTTAATGTGATTTCGTAACGGCTTTTTCAATAAGCAATCACTTACGATATTAGTTCTAGACATTGTGATGTCAGAATTCTTATTTTTCATTTTGTGAAAATCAAATTATTCTTTTGCTAGATGTCATGAGTTCATATTTAGAGAAAACATTATACTTTCTATCTTTTTGATAAAGCAATAAACTCAATTTTCAGAGTTTAAGGGGTTTTCAAATAGTTTAAGTGGTTTTTTTAATTAAATATTTTGATTTACAGTCGCAATTACATGCAGATGATTTGCTCATTGTAAAAATGGCATATTAAGTAAAGTAAAGGTAAAATTTCATTTTTCTTTCAAAACACTGAATTCATACAGAAAATTCATATCTATATTAGAACTTGTATTATTTGTAACCTGGGCCTCAACTACCATATGTTAACTGGATCAGACTGTGTTTGTGTGTGTATGTAATTATATAAAAATGGTTTTATATTATTTCTATTAGTTATAATTTTCTATTTAAATTTAAATATTTAAAGTAATCCATTGGAAATGAAAGAAAGCTGCATACTGCAAGAATTCCATGCATTTGTTTGTGTACAAAAAATTAGGATTATATATTTTTATTTTTCTATCTACAAAAATTTACAACTTTAGTTATGTGAAGAATGTTAATATTTTGAAAACATGTAGTTAAAGAATTTGTAATGTGCTGTAGATATCAGGGTAACTCTGAAATTTTTGAAATACGCTCAGTCGGGAAGTTACAAAACAAAATTAATGGTTTAATTGGAAAATACAAAGTATTTTAACACAGCAGATGACTTTTTACTGACTTACTTCAAGTTGTATTGCGTAGAATAAGTTTTAGACAGAAGAGGAAAGGGAGTTGATGCAAGAACATTATTGTGCTATGATTTTAAAGCTGGATTAAAATCGAGGAATGCGTTCAATGGCTACAATTAGGATTTGGTGAGGAATCTATATGTCTTGCTACTGTATTCAGATTGTTTAAAGAATTTTGCATTGGACACAATTCTCTTCAGGATGAAAAACACACATGAAGGCCGCGGTTGGCAGTAATTCCTGATAATGTGTCTGCATATGTAAAATGTTAATGTATAATAATTGCTGTACTTGCCAAATGATACAGAAGGAACTTAACATTGGATCCAGCAGCCATACATATCCAAAATTATTCATGAAGAATTACTTATAATAAAAGTAATTTGCTGTTGGAATCCCCATAATCTAACCGAGCACCAAAAAGAGGAGTGTGTCAGAATAAGTAAAATAATCCTTAAATTGCTAAATGATGGTGGTCACTGCATCATTTCTACAATTGTAAAAGGTGATGAAACGTACATGCCATTTTTTGACGTTCCAACACATCAAGAGAGCAAAGTTTGGGTCTTATGATCCCACATTAACAATGGTAAAAAGACAATGAGCAATGAGAAAAGTAACGTATCCCATATTCTTCTGAAGTATGGGATTGGTCAAGTCTATCAAGTTGGAAGGACAGAAGACAGTAAGAACAAACTAGTATACTGCTAAATGTCTTCAGAAGTTCTCCAAGAAGTGAATGTTAGGGGACTAATGCTTCATCTAGACAATGCATCTTCCCACACAGCCAGATTAACAGCTGAGTTTCTTAAACAAAAACAAATTAAAGGATAGATCATCCACCTTATTCTGCGGATCTAGCTGTGTGTGACTTTTGGTTATTTTTTAATCGAAAAAAGAACTTGCGTGGACATCGTTTTCACTCAGAAAAAGAAATTGATGAGGTTAAAAATGCATTTTTTACATCAATTCCAAGAAATGAATGGTTTGAGGCATTAAATCTGTAGAAATTTGGTCTACAAAAGGGCATTCATGCTGGAGGAGACTACTCTGAAGATTCCTAAAGTTTGGTGAATATAACTATAAAACCTAAAAGCATCTAAAAAATTGCAGAGTGACCCTCGTATATGTAAAAAAATACTCTTTTTGTTTGTTTTTAAAAAATTTTATTCTTTAAAATTTTAATTAATAGTTACAAAAAAACTACCATCACTATTATAAAAATTGTTAAATGCATTTATTAAATGTAAGATTTTACATAACACTTTCTTATTTCTGTAAAATATTTTTTTGTTTGCACCTAAACTCATTTTACTCTGTGGTAGCATATTGCGCTTCCACGCCACAGGTCTGGGGCTCAAATCCTGGGCTGGGCAAGGTCTACTCAGCCTTTCATCCCTTCATTAGGTCAATAAATGAGTATCAAGCTTGCTTGGGAGCTAAACACTGGGGTTTTGTATCAAATGACCGGAACATCTGCTCATGCAGCTCAGTGTCCAAGGTCACATAAACTGAGATGAACGCAGTAGGCCTTGGTTTTCCATTAGCTGTTGCACTACTGAATTTAGTTTTTCTAAACTCATTTATAAGTTTCTCTTTAATAATTATTCTTAAAACTCCTAGGAAACATTTCATGATAAGCTTTGTTTTTGGATGTAATTCTTGCAGCATATAAAATTTTTTCATCTCTGTGTGTGTGTATTTTACATTGAAATGAAATATTATATGAAATATATATATAATTAGCAGGTTAATTACTAAAAATTATCATGCATTCTTATTTTCTTTTTTTTCATAATTCTCTTTTATCATTATTGTTATAGAATTTTATATTATTTTGCTTAGTTTGTATGCATTTGCCTTCATATAACTCATTTTTACTCTGTTGTTAGCATAATTGATTAACATCTGCAAATCTACTGCTTATTTCATATTATATCAAGCTTGCTTAGCTAAAACTTTTTGTATCAAATACGAAC
The DNA here is from genome assembly GCA_019973975.1 of Trichonephila clavata. Lineage (NCBI taxonomy): Eukaryota > Metazoa > Arthropoda > Arachnida > Araneae > Nephilidae > Trichonephila > Trichonephila clavata. The sequence goes on along the minus strand of BMAO01023102.1, from coordinate 43,031 downwards.
ATCTGCTCATGCAGTCAGTGTCAAGTCACATAAATGAGATGAACGCAGTAGCTTGGTTTCATTAGCTGTTGCACTACTGAATTTAGTTTTTCTAAACTCATTTATAAGAGTTTCTCTTTAATAATTATTCTTAAAACTCCTAGGAAACATTTCATGATAAGCTTTGTTTTTGGATGTTATTCTTGCAGCATATGAAATTTTTTCATCTCTGTGTGTGTGTATTTTACATTGAAATGAAATATATATATATATATAATATATATATATATAATTAGCATGTTAATTACTAAAAATTATCATGCATTCTTATTTCTCTTTAGGATGTATGCTCCTAAATGCTCTGCTTGTGGTCATGCAATTACTCCTGTTGAGGTAATTTTTTTTCCTTATTATTGAATTGTTATGGAGAAAGTTTGTATTACTTAAAAATTATTTAGGCTTAGTATTGTATTGCATTTTTGACAAACGATCCTTTCATGAATAAAAAGAGACATTTGAATATTACTGATATAAACCTGTTTAAGCAATACTAATTGAAATTTTTTTTAATCTAAATGCTTGGATGTTTATTTTTTAAAGATGTGTATAAAGTCGTGTTTGTGGAGGATATTGCTATATCATCCTCTTTTACTAAATATTTACTATTCTAATTTATACCAGTATACTTAAAATTCCAAATGAAAACTAAAATTTTATTTCGTGATATGCATTATTATGTTTAATGAGAAAAAGGTATTTAGTACTGTGTGCTTTGTTTTTGAGAGATATTTGTAGAAATATTTTGTTTCATTTGTGTCAAAATGATGTTGAAAGTTAATATATCATGTTTATTTCTTTAAGTCTATTATCCTTAAGATTTAAATATAATTAATGGTATTGATAAGATTAATTGTTTGTTAAAATTAACCAATAAACAGTTGATGTTCTTAAAAGTGGAGAAAAATAAGTTTGAATTTATGTATCTTGAATTGATAATATTGAAAAATTCTTTGCACCATAGAATTATTCATCAATGTTTTTTAAGTTGAATTAATTTTGAATAGTCTTGAGATTTTGATATTTCCGCATCCATCTGAAAATGTCTCATTTATTTTTATGCTACATTACAAATTAGAAAATATCAAACTTTCAGTAGTGTTGTAATTTAGTTAAATTGATGATTGTTAAATCTTAAAGCCCTTTTTTTCAATTTTTAATTAAGGCATATGTGCATTTGAAGTTTTTAAATGTGTCATTTTGATTTGTTCTATTTTTTTTTATAAAAAAAAAGGTTTAGTAGTAATTTAAACTACTTTTTTTATGTACTTATAGTTTTTATATATTTTGTTTTGTATCACTTTGTGATTTTTCAAACTGACTGTTGAATCTTTTAAATTGTAATGATTTTTTTTAAAGAAAATAAATTTATTACTGTATTAATTTATTTTTATGTGGATAGTATATATACAATATAAATTAAAGCATATAAAATAAAAAAAAATCTGCCCCTTTTTGGCATGCTGGCTGCTTGATTGTTATAAAATATTAAATGTATTTTCAAACTTTATCTTTTTGAGATCCAAAATAAGTATACAAATTATAGTAGATCCTAAATTCATAATATTTTTCCTTTTTGCCTGGTAGAAAAATTTTCATATGAATGTTCTGTGGGATTCAAATAATTTAAAATTCAGTACATTACTTTAACTTTTTTACATATATATTAATATTAGAAGGGGCTAAAAATGTTTTTTTTTTCTTTCCTTTTCTGATTGCTGTACCTTGGAAAAGTTGCCTTTTGCCTAACTAAGTTTTAAAAAAAATGAACAAGTTTTCTAATTAAAGAATATTTTCTGCTTGTGCATCATACTTAAGACCACTGAAATGTGGAGAAATTTCTCTATTTTTTATCAACTATCAATAATTTGATCAACTGACGTGGGAAGTTTTTGTTGCAGTAGTATCACGAATATGATGTGTGAATGTCAAAGGCTAATTATGTAAAAGTATCAGATCAAACATGTGCAGCTAGTGATACAGAAATTCCCATTATGTCAGAATTTTCTCAGAAATCTTAATTTCAAAGATCATTCATTTCTATGGAAAAAGTGGAATTGAAAAAATATTAAAATTGTGAAAGTAAATTTAGAACAAAAATTGCAAAATATTGCTAGTTTAAAAAAGTGTTTTCTGGGCTTTTTGCTTGAATAATAATTTGAATTTAAAGGTATAAATATTTTGTCTTGCTTATGTACCAAATTTCACATTTAAAATAGTAGTGTTACAAAATTGGTCAGTTAAACAATTTTAAGTAAATATATATATAACAAGTTTTCTCCTTTTTATCAAAATTTTAAATGTAATGTATTAGCTGAAATGGGGTGTTTTTTTACACTTAGCTAATCAAAAGACAACTTTTTTAGTGTATTTGGATACAAAAAAGAAACTTTTTTTTCCAAGCCCACTTCATTATTTGTATATTTATTGTAGAATATCTATTCATTCCAGAATCTTACTTGTAATGTGAAACATTTATTAAATAAAATAATTTTTCTCATAAAAATTCATGTAAAATATAGGGAGTTTTATTTCTAAAAAAATATTCAAAAAGGGAGTATTAATCAAATTTATCTCTTCTTCTACCATGGAATGAAGCAAATTTAATGTAAATTCAATACAAATTTTTCTCGAGATATTTTTTATCAACACTTCAAAATTTGTTGAAATGGCTGCACATTATGAAATACCGTAAAATCTGGCATATAATGTGCATCCATACTTTCATGCTGCATTTTTTTGATTTTGTTTTATTCCACCTATAATGTGCACCCCCTTTTTTTACGAAGGTACCTGAAGTGTATGTGTGCAATGCTATTATGTTTTGAAGTCATTTATTCAAGATATTATCCCTAGATTATGAAAAAACAATATACTTCAGGGGTGCAACACTAAGTTTATTAGAAATGTCATCTATTAAAAATAAACAGTATTCTGATCTATGTAGAGGTCTTAATTTTTTTTTCTATGCTCATTTTATTTTTAAAGCAATCATTTTTATACCTGTGTATAATGTACACCTGTAAACTTTGATCTTATTTTTTGTGTCAAAAGTGCGCATTATACGCCAGATTTTACGGTAAATGTGTGCCTTGCTTAGACGTTACCTTATTATTAGAGTTATGCTTCTCAGTGTATTATACAACTGAATCCTGGCTTTCAGTTATTAGTGACTTTGCTGTTGCTTCCTCCACAATTTCTTTCTGTAAAATACAATGCATATCCATAAGTTCTTTGGTAGTAAATGGTCCTTCCATTTGAAATCACCATAACATCCTTTTAATGTAGCCTCAGCTGATTGTGACCAGCTTCCTTTTCCCTTTTTTTTTTAGTTTCATATTATCTTGTTGATTATTGTCTTGTATTTTATATCATTGCATTCATTTTTTTAAAAAATGCTATTGAGTGGTCATAAAAATATTTATATGGAAATTTGGAATAAAATTTTAAAAGAAGAAAAAATATGTAGCTTTTATTTACAAAATTATTTATCTTTATGGAGTTGCAAGTGGGTTAGTTAAAATGAGCTGTGGCATTAATAAGTTTACCTGTAGAAATAAGTTTAAAGAAAAAATATTTTATAAAATGTCATGCAATTTTATTATAATTTATCCTTTTTAGTATCAGAAGTTCAATAACTAAACCTTGCATTTGTAAAAAATGCATATTTTTTTTATTATTGTGGGGTTTTTTTATCAATAATTTTTGTGGGAAGAAAAACATATTAATACATATTCATTTTTGTGTGCTTTATTAAACTAGCAAAAAATAGATGCATCTACTTTTGTGTGTGTTTATATCAATAAATTATTAATGTGTTTATAACATTTTAGGGAACTGATGAAACTGTTCGTGTTGTGTCTATGGATAAAGATTTTCATGTAGATTGTTATGTGTGTGAGGTATGTTTTTTTTTTTCATTCTCATTACATTTTATCAATATTATTTGATATTTCTGTAATGAACTGGAGTCGGCGTTTATAAATTATACCAACAATTGAATCATTCGTAGTAATTATATAATTTTTTGTTGTTGTCGTGCATTTCATCCTGGGATGCATACGAAAGATGAGAAATAGATCAACAGAAACATACAATACAATCACAGAAGAATATAGATTTTATTATAAACGATGATCCCAAAATGGAACAGAAGAGATGCTCTGCTTTCCATTTGAAACAGGAATTCATTTCAAGCGAAAGTCCGACTTCTACATTGATGCCTTATCCAGGATTCGAACCGGAACTTCTCGAATTACGAGCAGAGTGTCATACCCACCATACTGGCGGGCAGCAATTATATAATTTAACAGTGTGAAATAATTGTGCAGTTATTAATCACCCTCTCCTCCCAGCTTGAAATTTTTAAATCATTAGATTTGGATATTTTTTAAAGCAGTTAGCGAGTTGACCCATTATAAAGAAAGAAAAGTTTGTTATATTTGGAGAAAAACTATTAGATTATGTAACTTGTAAAATAAAATGTGCTCTCTTTCTTTAGAACTAGTAGCAATGTGTCTAGTATGACCTTCAACTTATAATTTTTTTCTTTATTTTGTATACTTTTAATTTAAAATGTTGAAACCTTTGACATTTGTTATTAAATTCTATTATATTTTGCAGTATCTAAGGATAGTGTATGTTAATCAAAAGGCTTTAAAACGTAAATCTCTAGCGAATTACCTAGATCTCATTTCACATCATTAAAACATAATTTGTTTTAAATTTAAATCAAATTGGTCTAAATTTCAAAGCATTGTTTTTGTAATTAAAAAAATTCAATATTTCTAAAGTTCCATGCATTATTGGATTTTTTTCCCTTTATCTACCAACATTAGTACTTTATTTTCAAAAAGAAATACTAAATTATTCATATTTGAGATAAACAATATATATATATATATATTGTTGAATTACTCTAGTAGTATAAGGTAAACAATGATTTCTTACAATGTGTAGAATATTTGCATTATTAATATGAAACATTTTTTTATGCTGAGTTAATGTTCCTAATATTATATCTTAAGGCATTCTTTTTTTTAAATAAAGTACTTTTTTTCACTTTCATAATAGTTATAATTTTTTAAAAATAACATTTTTTACTGTCAAAATCATTTTAATTTTAAATATTTATGTGAGGGTGTCAAAAATGAATTGGAAATTTCAAGCAATATATTCTGGTGAGATGCTAAAAAGATGTGGATGTTAGAAGTGGCCAAAGTCACTATTTCCATTCTCAAAACACTTTTTTGTATTAGTAACATTCTGAGTTTGTAGGGAGTACTTCCTGCAGAGGAGAAATGCATAATTATAAAATTTTAACTCATGAATGTGCAAAACCAGGCTAAATTTTATGCCAATTGTCAGAATAGTTTTGAAGATTAGACATTATCAAAGATTCAAGTGTATTATGAAATCAAATTGTTTGTAGGAGAAAAGAGAACAACTGGAAAAATGTAAACCATGACCACTGTCCATCCACCAGTATTACACACAACATCACTGCTGTTGATTAACTTCATGTGACAAATGCACAATCAAACCTGTTTGTATATCAGTGGAAAAGAAAACACTTTGCTTAACTCAACCATGTATGGTCACTTTACAAATCAACAAGTAATAAATTCACTGAAAACATCTTCCAATCTTAATCCATCTCCATTCTGGTCCCCCCCCCCTAAACTCTTCACACATTGTTAAGAGGCTTTAAGGAGAAAGTGATATGTAAATAAATATTGGCATTTGTACTCCAGTAGCTTTGAAAGCTGCTTAAATTTATAAGGAAATGCATGGATACAACAGCAGCTTATAAGGAAAAGTTTTTCTTTTTAATCTTAAATAAATTTTTTAAATTATTCAAATTCATTTTTTCTCTTATCCTTAGTCTGTATTTGTTTTTATTGTGTGAATTCATTTATTTTTATTGTATTTTTTTAATTATGGAATGACAATATTTTATTTTAATCGCACATTTTAAATATTGTTACAGGATTGTGGTTTGCAACTGACTGATGAACCTGACAAAAGATGTTATCCTCTTGATTGTCATCTTCTCTGTCAAGAATGTCATGTACACCGTTTAGAATGATAACTCAATGAAGTAAAAAAATCATTATTTTATAGTAAAGTTAATGTGTAACATCGTGTTTCAGTAATATCATGTATTTTGTTTATATCAATTGTGTTAAATGTTTGCCTCGTTTAAAAAGGCATTTAACTGCAAATACTTTTTTTTCTCAACATCTATATTTCCTCTGTATTCTTCTATGAGGAATTACATGTTGATCTGCACCTTTATGTATGTTTTTGTAATCATTAATTAGACATGTAATTTTATATATATATATATCAATTTTCATCACTTTTATTATATTCATGAGAGAAATTTTACCTTCATAAGTGCTGATGCAGTTTTTGAGATGCACATGAAGTTGTGATATTAATTATCAGTACTTTTAGTGAATTGACTATTGTATAGCTTTTTAAAATTCATCTAACTTCTTTAACATTTCTTTTTCTTTCTTTTTTTTATAAATAAAAAGTGTTATGGACTTAAAATAATAATTGTTTCATTAATCAATAATCGTTTCATTAATCAAATAATACTTGTTATTCTCTGATAATTCACAATTTTTAAAGTTTTTTTACTATAGCATTTAAATTTTTGGATTTCCCATGCCCTGCCTTATTTTTTTAAAAAGTATAACACATAAACTTTTTGATTATTTGACAAAATGAAAAAAGTAATGGGTGTTTTTAATATTAAATCTACAATCAACTTTTTTCTAAAGTTGCTGATATGTATAATATATATAGCTTACTATAATTCTATTATTTTGCTAATTCATATCATAGTGTAATTTTGCAAAAAAAATAATTGAATTTGCCATTGAATTGTATACAATTCGTCTTGGTATTTAATGCATATTGTGTTAAACAATCAAAACAATTGTTTTAAATACAGGTTTTTAAATGCATTCTCTTAATTTAAAAAAAAAATTGTTATCAACAAAATTTTAATTATTTGAAATGGTAAATAATTGTGTACCTAAAATTAATTTTATATCTCCCATAAAGTTTAAAAAGGAGAAACTATGATGCTGAATACTGAATTTGTTGAAAAATGTAGATTTCTCATCTTCGAATGAATTTTTTAGAAAGCTTTTTGATTAATAATTCTTTTTTTATAGTAAATATTATATATTTAAGAATTTATGTGTGCAATAAATGGAATTTTTAAAAATAAATATTGAAATGCATTAACTCAATTACAATTAAGCATATTATTTTTATTTTAATTATTTATAAATTTATTGACTTTCTTAGCAAAATTAAATTATTTTAGGAAGGAATTGCAATTAAAAATTATATTTGATTAATATATGGGTATAAATTAGAAATTTTATTTATATGAATATTTGAATGATGTATTTTTAAAAAAGATTATTGCACTTCATCCTTTTTAAAATGTCTTGTCATATTAAAAAATGTATGAATTATGTGTTTTATTATTTTCATATGAATAAGCTATAATTTATTTTTATAAAATGAATATTTTGTGTGTGCCTTTCTTTGTATATAGATCTTTTTATGTACAAATTATTGATATTTTGACATTCCTTTTTACATTTTTAATTCATTACTGGTGTTTTTGATATGTGATGAATCGAAAGGCAAATTGGAACTGTTTATTTGGGTGCTGGAAGCCCAAACAAGTCCTATGTAGAAAAAAAAGTTTCATTTATAAAGATGAGGTTTAACGCATCATAATTTTGTAGTTCTCTAATAAAATTATTAAATTATATTGATATGTGGAAGAATTGTTTCTGATACAATTTATTCTTTTTATATGTGTTATTTTTAAAATTTATTCTTAGATGAATTCTTTTAAATTTTTAAAAAATGTATTTTTATATGAGATCAAATATGTGGACCAAGATATTTTCAAATCTAAAATTTCTACTGAATTGTTTATCCATAATCATAACACACATTCCAGGTAATATATACTTCATTATTTTATAATATGGCTATATATCCTTGCTTGCATGTTTAAATTTAAAATAGACATTTGTTACTTACTTTAAGTTATTTTTTTCAGGGTTGCAATCATTTCTGTTCATTTTGTCTTAGTAATCTCAGCTAATGTTCAGACATTAATGTGATTTAAAATATATATGTTGAAATAAAAAGAATTAATCTTTAATTATATATCAATCTTTTATATGGTTGTTGTATATAAAATGGTAATTTATAAAGACAATTAAAAAAATTTTAAAAAAGAGGTATATATGTTTTTAAAGAAAATTTTTAAAATTTGTTATCTTTCATTTGTATGTTCACATATTGTCTTCCATGTTTGGTTGTGCTTATAATTTAGTGTTCATTGATGCTTATTATTGAATTTTAATTTTTAAAAATCTTCTAATTTGTTATATTTAATTACTTTTTATGTATTTGCAACCCTGATTAAAATTTCTGTAATTCATTGTGATAATTTGTTAATTTAATGTAATGCTGTGTTAATTTGTCATTGAACTTGTTGATTATACCTTTTTTTGGATACTTTGAAAAATAAATAAATGATCATACCTATCTCATTTGTCATTTTTATTACTTAAATATTAAAAAGAAGTATTGATATTACTAATTTTATTCAAAATCTGTTGTAAATAATCCTTTTTATTAACAAATCAAATATCTAATTTTTTTTTAAAAAAAAAACATTTTTACTTATTTAATTTTTTGAATGAAATCAAATTAGCAAAATTGCTAGATTTGCAAGTAATTATATTGTTTGATACATGTTTGTTAAAGATTAAGATAGAAGACTCGAATTAAACTAGAATTATTTTTATACTTAGTTTATGCATCAAAATGTTTAATGCATCCATTTAAGTTTAGATGTTTTTACTTAAGCTTTTCATAATAGAGTTGTCTGTTATTTGTGTTGTACATTAAATTTATTTCAAAAATGATTATTTCAATACAGAAACATGTTTTTATTTGCAATAACTCTTATTGAAATAATCTGATTATGACACTGAACATTGGAATCATAATCTTATTTAAAATACTTTTTTTTATGTAATTCCATAGCATTTTCTGAAAAACTTTTGTAATAAGTAGTTTTTTTATATGAGTTAAAAAAAGTAAAAGCGCTTTTCCTTTTATTGTTCCAGAAATTCTTTAGTTAAGTATTTTTTATAGTTTTGGTTTCAGGTAGTTAATACATTGTTCTTAGATAATTATAAAGATATGCCGCAAAATTTATTTAAAACTGAAGAAAAAAAATTGAGGGTTATTCTACTTATTTTTTTAACAAACCTATATGTATTATATATTTTCCAATGGCTTACACAAACTTTCATTGTAAATGTTACACTTTTAAAAAATACATAGACCAGGGGTGGCGAACCATTATAGATGAACATGCCATTTTTTTCTAACGAAGTGTTTAATGAGGTATAGACATGCCATCAAATAATTTTGACTTGTGATTATTGGCAAAATAATAAAACTAAATACGAACAATTCAAAACTCTTTATTTACTAAAAAAGAAATACTTTTGGTACTGTATAGTTGTAAATGTTTTAGTTATGGTGTAATTCAAATTAAAGTAACATTAGTGTGACTTCTACTATTTTGCAGATTGGATGACAAATAACTTATTTTAGGATTTAAGATGTTACTTTTAGTAGAATGCATGCTGAATTAGAATCTTCTGCCAAATGGTTTCTAAACAATTATTTTTACTGTGGTTCACTTTTTTTGACAAGAGAATTTGTGATTTGTTTCAAAATGCTGTTTTACAGACAATGTTCTGCGCACCACTGTTCTTGAACATAAAACATGCACTGCTCCCCCTGTCACCTTTACTAATAATGCCACATTTCTAGATTCACCAAGTTTGAAATTCTCTGTTACACTTACTATCTTGCCCTTTTTGTTCTTTTGCTAAACTAGCCATATTAAATAAGCTAAAAATCATAAATATAACACAAATAAACTTTAAAATACAGCTTTATCAACGAAATTGACTATGCTATGCATAGACAAATTTTGCATCGTAAGCAACTGTAGTCTACGACGTAACTAAGGCAAGACAATAACAAACGAGTTAGCTCCCCACCGCCCTGCGACCGATCACTCTTGTTTGTTCGTTATACTTCATAGTTAACTTTATTATTTTGAAATAAAATGCAAATCATTTTGATCACTGGCGTGCCCAAAACATTGTGTCGTGTGCCACTGGTTCACCATCCCTGACATAGACGAAAGCACAGAGACGTAATTTTTGTGCTAAAAATTAAATATCTGTTGGTCCATTAGAACCCCCTCTCGTGTTACGCCGTTAATATTTTCTTTCTATAAATGTTGAATATACGACCAAAGTTTTCTGGTTGTTCGATATGTATATAAAATGGAATGAAATTAACATCAAGCGGCTTAACAATAGTTTCTTTTTGATGCAATTTAGAAAATGTCCCTTAACTTTATCTCCCTACTCTAAGAAATCCAACTAACATAAAAGTGTGTGTTACCCCCTTCAGATATTTTGTACATGGTGGTTATAATTATATTCTTATACCTACATATATTAGTCTTTTCTGGTAGATGTCGATGAAACTTGATATATACACTATGTATCGTGGGAAAAGGTAATAAAATTTGGACCAATAGATAGCGATTTTCCTCTACAGAGAAAATATTACACAAAATTGAAACTTTTACCATTGCCGTGAAATCGTTCTACTCTATGTCATTAGAGAAAGAGCTTTAATTATGAAGTTGTTTAATCGGATTGGCAGTAATTTATAATCTCGCGGTACATTTGACAGTTTTGAAAGGCTTACAAAAAAAGGGCCAAGTTTTGAAAAAATTCCCAGAGTTGTAAGGAAGGCTTTCAAATGAAACTGAACGTTGCTCTTGTCGTCAGAGCAGTGTCCAGCTCTAATTATTCTATGACAAATGCTCGAGCAGTGTCACGTGATTTCCCTACAGTAGAGTGGAGTTTTCAGTCCATTTTAAAGTAGTATCCAAATTGTGCTAGCTCCCACTGAACTCGCAGAACTGTACTAACACACCCAATTTACTAGAATTGTTTTAGACAGAATAGCTGGTTGTGTGGCAATGTCATGGCTTTGGAACATTTTATGATCGGTCGAGACGCACTTTACCCTAGTCGGAGCAATGAATATTCGCAACTGTTACATATGGGGTACTGCAGGCACTAATGACGTATCTGAATGCTAAATTCTGTCGGATGCGCTCCATATTTTCATTTGACTTGCGGAAGACAACAAAAGGACTCGTATCTTATTATAGTTTCGTATCTATTGCCTAATGTTCTGAGTGTGGTAGGTAGGTATAAACTCCAAACAGTGGCGTACACAAAGGTGGGGGTTTAAACCGCACTCTTTTTTTTTCTCCCAAAGATTTTTAATTTTTGGCATTAGGCACCAGCTCTTTCTGATCAAAGTGTTGTTTAAATGTAAGTCCTTCCCATACAAGTAGTCTTTTCACTCCTGACACCAGGGTATTGACGACGGAATCAGGCTGAACATTCATTATACTACTAGAGACAAATAGTTCCCCGAATGGTCCCCTACAATCACGCAGGTGTTCCTTGGAGGGGAAATATCTGTTTCGAGGTTTTGCAGCATTGATAAGGAAAACACACAGCAATCTATTTTCTGAACTATTGATGTTAGAGGCAGATCATTTCTGACAAAGCGAATTTTCATTCGTTGGATTTTGCAATGTCGTCTTTGGAGAAGCGTGCAACATCAAATTCTGTGTTTTGCTCGAGAAATCACCTGAGACACTCGAGATGCTGAACAAAGCATACGGAGACGATTCCAGCACCAGAGGAGTTTTACCCGTTTCTAAAATGGCTGAAAATGAAACTGAAGGAACATCATTTTGTGGATTCAGATGTGATCCAAAATGCGACAAAGCAACTGAAGAACCTCTCAAAAAATAGATTCTAGGAGGGGTTTTTTTTAACAGTTATACGAACGCTGGAACAAGTGTGTGGATGCTGGAGGGTAGCACCTTAAAGATCAATAAGATTGAATTATTGCTCTATTTTTTTAATAATTTGTGTAGGTGATCAATAATGGGAACTTTTTGACTTACCTGTATACTCATACTTAATGAAGCTTAACACAGAAAACTATTTCTGTTCTGTAGTCGCCATGTTGACTAACACTGAAGTGACAGGAGAAAGAAGAGGGGCATTAGCTTTACCTCTCAGCAAACTAAGTGAAATTCAAGGTTTCCCTTTTACTAGATATGCAGTTTTCTTTCCACAAGTACATTCACGGAAAATATTTTTTCCCCAAGCATTTTTTAATTTATGAAAGTTTTCGAAAGAAATTTATTTAAAAAAATTCTGTTTCCTAATTGGGAAAAAAATTTTTAAAAAGGGTTAATAAACTATGTTAATTGATTTATCAACGTTGTCCATTTAGGCTATATAGCTATAAATATTTTTCAACTGTGGTTAAAATTACAGTAGCTATAAAAAGTGTTTTTAGTGACGACCATGCAATGTAATTTAACTAAACCAGTCTAGGAAAAATTTAGGTGTGTCTAAGTGTACAAACGTACAACACTAAACGTGATTGAAAATAATGTGAATGGAACATTTGGAATTAAGATTGAAGAACCATCACTGATTTTACCTGAAGTTTCAGGAAAATAGGAAATGTTTTAATTCAAAATTCAATTTAGTCAATGGCATAAGTTATACTATTTAAGATCTTGTCTTGAACCTTTATATATGTATTTGATATCTCGCTATGTGTGTGATTATGAAGGTTTAATTGTTGATATTCATGTTCAGTGCCGGTTTATCCATTGGGCGCCCAGGGGTCCAGATAAGCTGGACTTAAACAGATTTTCCTGTTATAAATTTCGATCATCGAGTACCGAGAGGGCTAGTAGATCTTTCGCGCCCAGGGCCCGAAATGAGCTTAAACCAGTACTTTTCATGTTTAAGCTATATTTTGAATTTTGAAAAAATACAACGAAAATGCTAATGGAATTAGGAAAATTATCGAGTACAACAAAAAAAATTACACTTTTTAAATTATTAAAATTCTGAACAAAATAAACTGCCTGATATCATTATGATTAATATTCTTCAAAAATTAGACAAAGAATCGGGAAAAAATTTCGAACTGTCTCTCAAATCTGATAGTGTATCTACATTGGATGGATTTATTAAATTTTTTGAATGAAGATAATCATTTTTACTATCCATAAATATAAAAAGTGCAGTATTAAGTAAAATTTGTAGAAATAAAAATTCTCCCTTTTCTGAAAAATTCAAAGTTCTCTTAACGAATAAGGACAAAACAATGAAGAATTTGAAAAGACATGTATTTTGTTACAACGTATTTTTTTCTAACATCGACAAAAGTCTAAAATTAATACGTTTCCATAAATGTGCGAAAAATGCTTGAAGTAAAACCACTAGAAATCGCATTCATCCCATTTCAAATGTTCTTACCACATGGTTTATAGGCTGATTTGTACCGGAAAACCTAAGCAACACGATCCGCCCCGTTCCGCAACAGGAAGTAATAAATCCTTCGAACCAACGGAAGGGAAGAGTGGGGCTTCGCAGTTAAATACTTCACTCTTGAGTCTTAGATATCCGGAAATAAAAAGAAAACATATACTTTTTTCTGCAGCTGTTGCTTACGTGCCATGTGCTGAGGAACAGAAAATAAAACTCCGTTGTATTTTAGATTCAGCTTTGAATACTATCGTTTTAACAGGAAAAAATTAGCGAGTATTTAAGATTAAAAACATAGAAAATAAAAATACTGGACTCCGGATTTAACAGACAGTCGCAAAATATCAAATGAAAAATAAATACATTTATTCTGATTGAAAACAATTTTTAATGAATTAAATGAATTTTTAATTGGAAATAAGATTAAATGACTGACACCATGTTCAAATATAGATATTTCGACTATCGAAATTCTTTAGTGTTTAAAATCGGCCGATGAATAGTTTTTAGTAGGCAACAGAAGTACATGCCCTAGTTAATGCTGATTGGACCAGCAGCAGTGCTTCAGGGGGAGGTATAATTATTTACTATCAGAAAGAGTTCCGGATACTATCTGGTCTATAATAGAGAAAGAAGAGAATTCATTACCTTCACTAGAATACCTCGGTCTAGAGTGGTAGCGTTTCGTACTTCCACGCCGCAGGTCCGGGGTACAAATTCCGAGCTGCGCAAGGTCGACTCAGCATTTCATCCCTTCAGTGGGCCTATAAATGAGTACCGGGTTTGCTTGAGAACTAAACACTGAGGGTTTTTCGTCAGAGTGACCACCTGTACGGGACATCTGCTCATGCATCTCAGCGGCCCAAGATCACGTAGCTGGGAGCAGTAGGGTTTGGCCTTAATGGACTGTTGCACCACTGAGTTTAGTTTTTACGGTCTAGAAGAAATATATCAGTGATAGACTATTTTACGTAGTCGTAAAGAACCATAAATACAGTGACATTAAGACGATAATGTTATGGATATTCTTCTAGTTTATTCATATTTCTCCATGATGCAATACTCTAGAGTTTAGGTTTATAACAACGTACAGGGACGTCTTAAGACTCTTTGAGGCCCTGGACCCAGAGAAATCTTAAGAATTTAGTGGCCCTGTGCCCCCAAACAAAACTAGGCTCTATCTGAGATCTTTAAAAACAGACAGTATATAGCATGTATTGTCAAAGACTCGTTCAAACGGTAATTTGAAACTAATAAATGTGTACAACTCATAATTTCAAAAACTTAAGCACAAACCGGTTCGACCTATGGCTGCATATTGACTAAATGAGTTGACTAATTTTTTATGGTATTAGGCCTAGGCCTAAGCATAGATACGGAAAATGGTCATCACATAATATTGCAGTCTTACCCCGTTTACCAGTTGATATGCATTTTGAAATATTCTGTTTTTCGGAGAACATGCTCGGGAATAATATTTGACCATTAAAATTATCTGGATCATGATCTTATTAAGACAGAGTCGAGAACAAAATGAGGCCCCCTTCAAGAGCGAGGCACTGGGCCCCATGCCTTAAGACGTCCATGACAATGTACACCCTTATTGAACAGCTGAAATGCCCAAAACATTAAAAGAACAGGATATTGAGATTGGGATGAAGATTTCCAATTCCCCTGATTTAATTAATGCAGAGCACAACTATGAAACACAACGAGACATGTTTATCAAATAAATTCTTGTCCTAGAACTGTTTAGGAACTCAAAAGTATCTCGAAAAATGAATTTAACTTTCCTTCTCATAATTTAAGCTCTTTTCAAAAGTGCAGAGGATGTTATAGACACAAAATTGAGAATCTTATTCTTGGAATTCCTGCCCCAAACTTCGACAAGGAAAAAACCTTATTCATGAACCGTAAAATCCAGCGTATAACGCGCACTTTTAACATAAAAAATATGATCGAAATTTACAGGTGTGTGTTATACGCCGGGTATTTAAAAATGAGAGCTTCAGAAAAAAAAGAAGAAAAGATAAGCAGAAAAAAAGTAGACTTCTACATATATCGAAATACTATTTAAGATAAATGACATTCTTTATGAACATAAAAGGTTACAGCTCTAGAAGTATTCTATTTTGTTCTACAACTTGGAATAATAACTCGAATAAATGACTTCAATACATAGGAGAATTGCACACGCATATTTCAGTTTTCTTCATGCGCGTTATACGGTGAATATACCTAAAATTAAAAATTTCAGCTTGAAAGTATAGGTGCGCGTTATACGCCGGATTTTACGGTACTTAGAATTACTTTAATGTTCATCATTCTTCACTCTACCTCTTATTTTTCTTTATGAACGGCAAAAAATCTACCATTTTGCTTAATAAGGAGAGAAGAGAGAATTCACAGCATCTCTAATAAGCACGTACACTAATCTCAATTCCCTCATTGCATGTCTAATCTAAATTGTTCCAAAAAAGGTATCTGAACTTTATTTATAAAATGTTTCTCGGAAGATTGGAGATTTAGATCTTGAATAATCATATTTTTCTGAGCATTTACGAATTTATTAAGTTTATCATGATACAGAACCTTTTAATTGACAACACGTGGAATATTTAGGGAAAAATACCTTCATATCTCTTTGTAATGCTATAATGATTATGCCATCGTGAAATAAAACTCAAGATTCCTCGCCATTACATCGTTGTGTGCAGTGCCGATTTAAACTCATTTCGGGATCTGGGCGAAGAAAATTCATGGGCCCCCTTGGCCCTGGCAGATCGAAATTTATAACCAGAAAATCTAGTTAAGTCCAGCTTATCCAGGTCCCAGGACCCTGGGCCCCCGCCCCAAGCACCCAATGGTTAAAAGACACTGGTTATGTAGCTCTAGTGTAACTTAATAGAATTAAAAATCTAGATTTTAATAAAAGATATTTCAATTTGCCCGCTCTCAAACTAAATCGGAACTCGATCAAAAAGTAAAGGCCATCATAACAAGAATAATTTATGAAAATGGAAGACAGAATTTTCTATTCCCAACTAACTTAAAGCTGCAAATTTAACAAAAAAGAAGAAAAAAAACTCTGCGTTTTACTTAAAATGTGTTTTTCCCCCGGAAAATTTGAAATTGCTGAAAAGGTTATGAATATAGAAAAAACTGAAATTTTTTGTGTTATGCTAGAGTTGCTTGAAACTATTAAAAAATATTGCATTATATATTACAAATTTTGTAACCATTTATAAAAATTTAACGAGTGTTTTTCAAGCGATTTTATATAGTCGGTGCACGGTAAAATCTATTTGGGTTTAAATATTTACTGCTTATCTATTAGGTCGTCTAGATTTTATCTATTATGTCACATAAAACTATTGAAAATTCGTTTATAAACTTTTGTATGTGATTTTGCGTTTATGTAACTTTTTAGAAAAATTTCCTTAGTTTTTTCCCGTTTTGTTTATTAAAATTTTTTCCTTACACCTTTAGCTTTTTTCTCCCGTAATTTAATAAACAAATCTGAAAACCTCACATACACACCCGGAATCCTTTTATCTCAATTAAAAATGTTTCGCAAATATTGGAATACTATTGCAGAGGCCACAGAGAGAGCATAAAATACCTTGCATTTCCCTTGTTTTGCTACATTTCTGTTTGGTGTTAATTTTTTTTACTTAGATTTTTTGTGTAATAAATCTCTCATTACATTTCATCACTAATTATTGCAATTTAGTTTTTTTTTTCTGGAGGAAACTGGGCGTCAAATTTACTTGCGGGGATTGGTATCTGCCTATATGGGAGGCCGCACTAAAAAGAGATACCAGTTTACGGGGAATGAATTAGATCTGCGATGGTAAAACACCAATCCACAGCCCATAGAAATAATAATATAAAAAGTTTTTTTTATTGCGTAAACTATTGGGATAGACTAGTTTCTATAATATCGGGAAGCAACATAAGTAAAATTAAAAGTATTCTTTCATTCTACAGGTTTTATGATAGCATTGTGTAGCTGGTTAAATTATTTTTAATATTTTCTTTAGAATGCTACAGCATTTTTGAAAAGTTACCGCAAACAAATTTCCTATGCGATGACACTTTTTTGAGATTGTAGTCACCGGAGACCAGTGGTAATGTATGTGTAACTTGGGATTTGCAGTTGACGCATAAATCTGAAGACTACTGACTTGGGAAGACTGTATCTAAATGGGATACCCCCCCCCAAGAAGCATTGAGGGAACAAGAAAGAGAGTCGACTTGAGATTGTTGATATTTCAATTCCTTACTCGAATAAGCAATAAAACTATTTTTGAGTAGGTCAAACAATTTCAGGGAAGATATTAAAGTTGAATTTGAGAAAGAAATTTGTTAATATTTATTGATTCTTCACATAATCATTACTGCATAGAAGTATGTTAAATTATTAGCAAATTGCTTCACTGAGCTTCTGAAACAACTTTCAGATTTTCTCTCTCAACACTCAAATTGCACCAAGTCTAAAAGCAACGTAAAAAGTAAACACTCCTTATTAAATTTTACTAAGAGTATAATAGCCGAGTGGTCACATCACAAACTCGTGTCTAGCGTTGTCAAGTTAAGGCTCACTCACACCGAAACAATAAGTACAGAGCAACAAATGTGTAGCTAATCAAAGGCTCTTATCCGAGGAAGTTAAGGCCTTTGATTGGCTACGACTTTTACGCTCGTTGCTTATTGCCTTGGTGTGAATGAGTCTTTATGGGCTCGTGTCTAAGTTCCACTGAAGAGATGTCGTTTAGAAGGACTGTCACGTGATGAATCTGTGGAGGCTGAAAACTCTCTCATTGATGCAACGTGAAAATTTGGAGAGTGGAGTGCTATATATCTCAGATGTCATCTTCGTCTCTTGTTTGTGGTTCAAAATTACGAAATTTTTCCCCAATAGCAATGCTGATAAAAAAAATCAACGAAAATGATTGCATTTCTTGCGGCTTAGTTCATCCAATGTCGAGATCTTGTGACATTCAGACAAAAAGACATATACTTTGTTTATTTATAATTTGATTACTTTTGCTGTGTTTTCGATAGTATAATGTTAAATAAAAATGATTATTTCAAGTAAAAAAATTCTAATTTTATGTTCATTAGTACCGTAAAAAATGTTTCTGGCGCAATTTTAAATCTTATTCCATATAGTACTTGAATCCCCGAAGAAACGTCTGTAGGTACAATTATATTAGATCAATTGACTGTCTACTTTTAGTACAAGTCGCCGTTGGTATAAGAAATTACTTTTTTTACGATGGCATCTTTAAGAATGAAATTCGCCTGAAATCAAAATAAAAATAAGTATATTTGGTTTTGAAATATTTTAATAAGTTATCAATATGACAACTAAAACTGTAAGTATTTTAAAGGCAAAAATTAATTTTTCTTTTAAGTAAAATTTAAACTAATTGAGTAAGTTAAAAGAAACATAATCCGGAGTTTTTCAAAAATTTAGTTAATTCTGTAAAATCTGTGATTTACCTGTAATATTTCTCTACATCTATTGTAAACTAAAGTAATATTTTCGATAGCCTAAAAAATACCGAAATAAAACTTTTATTTAATGAAATGCGGATTTTTTTTATTCCAAAATGTATTTTAAGCAGTTTTTGAAGATTTATATTCAACTTTAGTGTCACATGGTAATCTTTTTAGAAATAAAATTTATAAATTATTCTGGATTTTTATAATATTTAAATAAAATTTAGTCTCTTAAAGTAAAATACAAAGGACCGCCACTAAAAACTTGGGATATGTTAGCTGTTTTCTAAGTAATTAATTCAAAATCCACACATTGTTCATGCAGACAATTAGACCGGGTCCTCGAAAAAGTATTTACAGGTGGATCTAATTGTGTTCGTTTTGTTAAATCATTTTTTTGTTGTAAAATGCATTTAATCCTGGTTTGATTTTTATGAAGAATAGAATCATTCTGATAAAATGTGGCCGTCAAACCCAAGACAAATTGCCCACCCCGTTTTATGTGGGTCTATTTTTCTTAACATATTGTGTAGTGTACATGTAAATGTATTGATTTTGTGTAATTTATTGTATGTGATGTACATTATAAGTTTTTATTTTCAGTGTAAATTATGTTGACATTGCAAAATTCATTTTATGAAAATTAAAAAGAAATTGTTAAAAGATATGAAATTTTGCTTATGTAGTTGTGCATTAAAAAAATTGCTAGTATTGTGTGTAAATTATTAACATATTGTTTTGTAATCCAATGATGAATGTCTATTTGCTTATTTCAGTCTAAAAAAACCAATAAATATTTCTATACACCTTTGTGCTAATTTAGCAGCTTAAGATGTATTGGTGAGCGGTTTAAAATATTTTTATGTTTGTAAAACAAAAAGTATTCCTGTCTTTTATTTTTCTTTCTGTTAAACGAAATGATCCTTTTTCATTTTTATATTCTTGTTTCTATTCGTATAATTTTTTATTATGCTAAGACACATAATCACATTGCTCTGTTAGATGGTTTTTAGACATGATGAAATCTGATTGTTGTTATGGTTTGCCTTATGTTATTGATAATAAAACATTTTGTAGGATACTGATATGCATGTGTCTTATGAAGACCAACAGAAAATTAACAAATTTGCACGTCACAATGCAAGATTGGATGATATTGTAGAAGAACTTAAATCAAAGGAGGTAAATAAACAGTATTAAGTTTTTTATTTGGTTGTAATTTTCCTTATATAATTTATATTTTAAATAACAGGATATTTTTTCTTGTACTGATTTGTGAAACTATTCATAAAGCAAGTTATATTAAATATCTATTTTTACACTGAATGATAACTTCATGTATATGTTTCTAATCACAAAAGTTTTAATTTAAATTTTTAACAAATAAAAGTTTTTTAATGTTCTTTGAAATATATTTCTAATTTGACATTTGTCAACAGGAATTCTCTTTAAGTTGAATACCATTTTGCAATTAACTTCAATCAATATTCTTTTTATAATATTCATTTATTACATGTATTATGTTGTTGTTACTTGTCCCACCTGATCAACAATAACATCAGATCAAAGCCCATGAAATTCATTGTGGAAAGGGGCTAGTTGTTCGCCTAGCTTTGAGCACCATGCAGGTGACAGTACAAATGTGGGTCTTGGTTCTACCCCAATTTTGAGGAAGAACATCTTTGGGAGGGGATTAGTCAAGGACCTCCCACATTTTTTCCCTTCCACTAACCTCATGAGAGAACTTACAACTTGATGAATACTTCGAGTGCCCCCATGCTGCGAAGGCACAATACATTTACAAATACCCATGCCTTTTCCGGGATTCAAACCCTGACCCTACAGCACAGCAGTCAGCATCATGAATCATTTTATCAGATCACATGTACTGGATCTGAATCTAACAATATTTAAAAGCAGAAATGAGTACTTACAGATTATGTTACCACACCCAGATTTTTGCCAAAATTAATTACACCATTTTTCACCAAACATCTGAGTTTCTTTTAAAAAATTTCAAATGCATGCAAATAATTTTTGTTGTTCTCTTGCTGTTAGGTTATCATGGCGAAATTTATGTGACTCAAATTTGTCCGCGACGATGCTGATACATAAGTATCTAGAAATAAAAGGAAATAAAAAAAAAGTTACGTCAATTGAAAGATTCTTGCATTACTTTTACTCGTTTTTATTGCTTAATCTTCTGGTGATTGGAACATTTTTCCAACTATTTTAAGGTGATTGTGCCAGTTCAGATCTTACTGCTGTGAAATTATTTTTCTGGTGTTGTGTGAGCCAAAAGTACTGAAATACTATTTTGAAATCA
Organism: Trichonephila clavata; assembly: GCA_019973975.1. Taxonomy (NCBI): domain Eukaryota; kingdom Metazoa; phylum Arthropoda; class Arachnida; order Araneae; family Nephilidae; genus Trichonephila; species Trichonephila clavata. The sequence goes on along the minus strand of BMAO01023102.1, from coordinate 21,632 downwards.
TGCTATACTAAAATCTGATTTACATGTGATTGATAAACTTTGAAATAATTGTATTTAAACAATAATGCATTTAATTGAATATGTTAATCAGTGATGGCTTATTTCTATGTTATCTATAATAAAACTGTAAATCAACCATGTGGTTGGTTTACAGTTTTATTATAGACAGGTTAATTGGCTTGTTAAGACCTATACAGAAAAAGAAAGCTGTGTCTGTTCTTGCAGTTATGTTTAAGGCTCTCGAAAATTTCAAATTCTCTTTGTCGTTCAAAAATATAAAATTTAAATTGCAGTTTTATGAATAGCATCATTTTTTTTTTATCTAATCTTACTGGATGACTTTACCTTTTATTCACAGCATTTTTATTAACCAAGAATCCTTCCTTTATATATGTTTAACAACCTTTTATCTCTTGCATCTTTTTGAGGATTATATGCCCAATTTCATTTCTTATGATTTTTGCATTCTCCAAACAAGGTAGCTTTCTATGTTATTCATTCAAAAGTTCTTCAGTAATATTTTTGTATAGGAAGTTATTTTTCTATCATATTTTCAAAAGTAAAGCCCTCCTTTTAAAGTGATCTTATTAATAAAATGCTTTAAAAGCAACATTTCAGGTCTGCTGGGTTGGTTTGGTAAAGTGTGTACAAAAAATTATTGGCTCCTGTTTTCAACCTGGTGCTGTTTTTGTTTCTTGACTGAGGTCCATTGCCATTAGCCCTAGTGTACCTACAAAGTGCGACATTAATAAATACTCACTCATTTTTAACCTGCATAAATTTGCTTTTTATTGCCTCAAATCTGTTGTATTACCTCGCTTAAAAAATAAATACTATTGGAAAGTAAAGTAAGAATATAAATTTGAAGAGTGTTAATTCTCTACTTATTTTACAAGTCAACCTGATTACTTTCCCTTAAAATATGAAAATACCATCATGAGATACTCTTATGCTTGACTGAATGTTGACAGATTACCAGTGAATTGTGGAATTTTATTTTATTAATGCAAATGCCCTTTTTCTAAGATTAATTTTTTATTGAATTAGATCTCTCGTTAATTTTTTTTATGAGACTACATTTCAAATATATTATGAATAAATTTTGTGAGAGGCAAGTATTTCTTCTTGGATTTTTGTTCAAAAATAAATGTCTTGTGTGCTCTGTTTATTTTTCTACTACTATTTAATATATGATATTTGGAATTATTTATTCAGTAAAAAAGAATTTCTATGTTTTTTTTAAAGTTTCATTCAAATTTTATGTATTGTTATGAGTTAGTATATTCTGTTCTGTCCCGAGGAGGAAGATGGTCACCTGGGGATACCTTTTGTGTTTCATTTGGCCCATACTTTGCTGTAGATTGGAGGCAGGAGTGTGAGCCTTCTTCTGTCAATCGGCTGGTGATCAATCTCCTCAGAGACATTGCTGTAGGGCTAGTGCTGCTGATAAGGATTCTCACCCTGATGCTGCAGTGCTATAGCCTGGGTGTACTCCAGGTAAGCACCGTGCCTGGTTTTGCCTGTTGACCGGCACATTGCTTCCCTTGTTGGACTCCATGGTGGGTGGAGGCATGCCAGGATAAAGTTTACTGCATGCTTATGGATTCAAGTCAGCTGTTCCCGGGTAAAGGCCTTGCTTTACCCAACACCTTGCTTTACCTTTGCTTTTAAACCTTGACAAGATTTCTTCTCACTCTCACTTTTTAGTTTTATCTCTTCCCAACAATGAAACATCTCAAAAATTACTGTTTGCAATTCAGAAAGCTGTTCAAAGAATTTCCAGAGAACCTAAATCTGTCAAAAAATTACAATCCAGAGACTTACTCATAGAAAATACCTCTGCTTTGCAGACTAAATATTTTTTATTGGCCAAAACGTTCTTAGATAGTTTTTAACATTAAGTCCTCATAGATCATTAAATTCTTGTTGTGGTGTCATATCTGAACCAGACCTTTTGTGTTCCTTTAAATTAGAAATCTTGGAGGGACTTTCTGACCAAGGTGTTACTCAGGTCAAAAGAATTGCAATAAAACAAAAAGGACTCTGTACTTTTTTCCAACTAAGCATTTAATATTCACTTTCAATAGCCCCAAAATACCGTCTACAATAAAAGTGGGATATATCAACTGTAAATAAATCCATGTGTTCTGAATCCTCTTTGCTACTTCAAGTGTCAGAGGTTTGGACGTTCACAAACTTCCTGCCACAGTCAATTTAACGTGCTCTAGATGTGCATTCGCTGGGCATTCTTCCATGGATTGCAGTCTAAGAGTCGAAATGTGTTAATTGTTAGCAATCCCTCCCATCAGACTTAAAATTATGCTCCAAGTGGAAAACAGAAAAGCAGATCCAGGAAATTAAAACTAATAAAAATATCTCCTATTTAGAAGCTTGTAAATTCACAGAAGCTCAGTTATCCCAAACATATGCTCAAGCCGTTAAATCTCCAGCTATATCCACTATTACTCAAACATAACAAATGTAATTTGTCCACCTTTACAATATCTAAAACCCTGATCTTCTGTCAATCATATGCCTAGTACATTTTCAATTTTTTGTAGTCTCCATCATCCTCATCAACTCAAGCCCATCTATTTCCTTTCACATCAGCAATAGCACGTGAATCTCAGCCACCTATTCCTAATTCTACTACTTCTACTGACAGTATTTTATGTAACTCTGTTTCATCTTTACCAACTGAAGTACGTTTATTTCCTTCCACTTCTGATAAATAGGGTCGTGGGTAGCTTAATGGTTAGAGTATTGGTCTCCGGAACGGAAGCCTGGGTTCAATGCCCGATGCCACCAAATATCCGCCGAGTACACACAGAGAACGTGCTCGTTAAATCAGGGGATCCGAATGGTGTCGCCATCTATCGTGTTGTACCAAGCAAAATCGTGCTGTCTCCTTAATGGGGCTCAAAGCTAAGGCTAACGACTGGCATAAAATTCTAACCCTTAGCCGCGATGAATTTCGTGGACCTTGATCTGATGTCACTGTTGATCAGGTTGCATAAGCAACAACAACTTCTGATAAATTTTCCTCTCTATCAAATGAAGTTCAGCCAACTGTCCCATTACTTGACACCTCCACTGCCACATCCAATAATCGTCATTCCACTGTATCTAAAGCAGCAAATAATTTGAAACAAAGTAAGGAGAAAGCACACAACAGAACCAAAAATTAAATCGAACCCCCCTTAAGCCAAAGAAAAGTTTTGCACATTACACATTAGAAAATGAAGACATGAGATTTCTATGATATAGATGAGTCATTAATGGATCGGCATGTGTCAAATCAGGTTTTATGTATCACATGACATTGACAAGGAACTTAACGAAATAATGTAAATGGAATTTTTGAAAACTCTTATGTAAATAGTATTTAGATTTAATGTCAGAGTTTACATGATTTTCAATGTTTTATTTTCATTTTAATAATAATTTTTCTTATATTTGGAAATTTGTAATATTCATTCATGATATTTTAAATGTGATTTTAATCAACTACTTTCAAATATATATTATATGTATCACATTTTAATATTCTGAATGTATTTTTAAATTTTTATGGTATTTAAAACTAAGGTTTGGCGCAGTACAGCCAAAATCGGCTCTTGCACTATAAACCCTACTGTCATTCACTCACTCACTTTTTTTTGTTAAAAGAATTAAGGGAGAAACATGAAATTTTTTAAAATTATGTTTGTACAATATGAAAAATATACTTAAACCATTTCTGTTAGTCTGTTTTGGATTTCCATTTTATTTTTGAAAATATGCCTCCTGTAATTTTGCCAAATTACAGGATCCTAAATAGGAGATTTACTTTTAGCAGTAAGTCAAATGTGATTAAGATTTCTATTAAAAAGTTGTCAACAAAGAATCAGCAGTATTTATAACCATCATTAATTAAAAACAGTTTATATATATTTATATATATATTTATTCCCACTATTATTTTTCTCTAAATTGAAGATAAAGTGATGATACAACTGTTTAACTATGCTACATTTCCTTATCTTCTCTCAGCCTTTTTCAAATTTTAATATCTTGTACCTATACATTTGATTATTACATCCAAGAATGATGTATATTATTATATTGACTAAAGAAAAATATAATATACTGGTGTATATAAACTTCTTCAATATACTAATTTATTGAATTTTTTCTGTCATTATGTTGGTATAGATTACTATATTTATTATTTCAAATTGCAGAATGAATTACAAGCTTTAGAAGATGCAGAATCTGATCTAATGCTATCAGAGGATCAAGATAAAGTTCAATATCCTTTCCATTATGCATTATTTTGTTTATTTGAAGTACACTCATTTGTTCTTAAATATTTAATGTTCTGTAGTTCCTAAAGTACATCAGTACCAAAATTGAACTCATAAAAACATTTCTGAAATTGAAAATTACAAAAAAATTACATGTATTGAATGAAATATGATCTAAAAATTATATTGTTCAATTCTTAGTGTGAAAATTTCCACAAAATGAAAGTTTCCTGTAATAGCCATTTTAGCTAGAAAAACTTATTTAAATCTGTTGTTAAACTTTTGTTTCAAAAATTGCTTGCAATGAATTTTTTTGGTGCAATATTAAGTAGTATTGCACCAAAGCAATGAAGTAGGAAAATAAACAGTACTTCAGATTGGATTATATTTATCTGGGAAATACCAGACAGTTATAATTAAAATTGTCCTATAAACGCCCTGCTACAGCACAAATGGGTGAACGGAATGTAACAAAATTTTGTGCATGGGCTATACACAAGATGCACTCACAGAATTTTGAAAAAAATATTCCAAAATGTCCACCACAGGGTGCCTTTTTTGGAAAAACATGACCAAAATGGAATACAGAAACAATATTAACAATTTAGGACAAGAATGACGAGTAATAAAATGCAAAACTGGGGAAAGCTGTCAGTTGTAGGAGAAAAATTTTAAGATTTGCAAGCTTAAGAAGAAGAGGAAGCTTTATGCAAATAGGTTAGTTTTTGTTAATTTGTACTGATTTCCTCAAAGAGCCCAAGGATGAATGTCGCCTTGAATCCACACCTGACAATGAAGGCTGTAGGCGAAATTCAGTGTGGATCCGCAGATTTTTCTTAGCCCAAATGTGCCAATTTTATGTGTTGGTTGTCCCATTGAGGTTAAATTCTTAAATATTAGTTTCTTGTGTGTGTGAGAATCAATACCAATGTAATAATTGGTACTCAAGTTAAGATATATCAAAATAATTTTGGTAATTGATAAAAATTTGTTTTACATGAACTTAAATACATTTATTTTTATCGAATAAACCTTGTTTTTTTCTTTTGGAGAGGAAAAAAATGAGAGCATAATATATATTTTTACAAAATAAATTTGCAAAAGAAAAATGTTTTTATTTTTTATTTTATTACTTTTTGTAATAATTTTTTTGCATGGATTATATTGTGTTTTTCCTAAAAGGAAAATAAAACTTTCTTTTCTCTAATTTATAAGATATTCAGTTTTAATCACTCTGGTTATTTTTATAATACTTGTTTTAATAAAGAAATATATTTGTTTTCAAATTAAGAAATTTAATAGCAATAACTATAGAAATAAACAAACTTTTAAGAAAGTGCTTTTTTCCTTCCTATCTGCTAGACTGACATAATGAAAATAAACTTTTCTATTTAAATTATAGTTTAATATATATCTTGAATTTTTTACTTAAATACTTCCTTTAAAACCAACTGATTAAAAAATTTAAGGTAATTAATTTATATTAAAATAATTTTGTTGAATGATTATTTCATCTCCTGTTTTCTAGAATATACTATTTCTATTCATTTTTTCATTATGTATTGATTTAGTTAATTAAATTTTGAATAATATTAATAATATTGCTAATGTAGAATTTATTAATATTGCTAATGAATTTTATGAATAATATTTCAAATGTAGTGGAAAGTTGGTAAAAAGTGAATGTGAACTAACTAACGTATATGAAATATTTTGATTCAATTGCCTAAAACTGAGTGCAAAATACTTTTAAAAAAAATCAAATTGCTATAAAATAAATCTCATGATGGAATGTAAAATTTATTGATGTAGAAATAAATTATATAGAAAAGAGTATAGAATTGTTCTGTTAAAAAAACTTTTATATATAGCTATAGAGAGAGAAATAAATATGAGTTTGAAGTGAAAAAATTGTCATTTGTGATTTATTTGAAATTAATGCATTTCCCCCTTAACATGAGATTACATTTAGAGTAGGAGATGTGTTTGTTTTTGTGTCAACAGAGGAGGCTCAACAAATGGTCGAAGAAAAGAAAGAAAATGTTTCTCAAGAAGCTCAAACATTACGTGAACAACAAGCAGCTGTTAAACAAATGATGTTTGATCTTAAAGTTCAACTATATGCAAAATTCGGCAATAATATTAATTTAGAACCAGAATAAGTAAGTAATAAAATAATTTTTTGTAAGATAAATATATTTTCTCTTGGAGAATATTTTATTGAAAAGTTAGCATATAAAATACTAATTAATGGTACTTATGTACTACCCTTACCATATTTTTGATGTTATGTACTATTGTTACCATATTGGTGACATTGAATAAAACAGCTTGAATTCTAAAAATAGAATATGCTGACAAAAATATGGAGTGCATAGTCAAAAAATACTACCTGAAAAACAAAGTAATTATGAATAAATAATAATCAGTAAAAGAAAAAAAATAGCTAATTTTTATTATTTTCTTTTCTTTATTATTAATTTTATTGTAAAATTTTATTTTTTAAGAATTTGGTAAATCCCGGATTTGCATTTTAGTATTCGAGTTTGTTATATCCACAAAGGGTTAGGTTTAGAATGGCGGCAAGCAGAGAAATATGAAATGAAGCATATGGTTGCTGATTCAGCATCTACGACATATGTGAAATTGGGTTTATCAATTAGGAACAATTAAGTGTTATTGTTACACTTACATGAATTATCTTAAAATTTTTTATGGTTGCGATAATATGTAAGCACCCAATTAATAATAATTGAATATCTAAAATAACATATCTCTGTTTGAAATTTAAGTGCAGTCAGACCTCTATTTAACAAAGCCTCTAAAGCCAGATAAAGTTTGTATTGTGAAAATTCATTAATTAGAGATCCATCTTTCAATATATTTTAAAAGCCAGTTTCATGAAAAGGTTCGTAAAATGTATATTTTAAATTGCTGTAATGGGAGTTAACTGATCCATTCTCTATTAGCAATCAGCCCTTGTAGAGATGATTTTATCAGAATTGAAACTCATAACACATCCATTGCATAGTAGCTTGTGAAAACCCCAATGTCTATTGCTACTTCTGAAATGTGGGGACCCATTTGTTGATCCTCAACAAATTAGCTTAACATTAAATGCACTCATATCTTTTGTCTTACCCATATTATATCCAATCAGTAATGTTTTCTATCACATGATTCCTTATAATGTTGGATAACTGCCTACATTATTTACTTTCCATTTATACAGTATCGTGTGCCATGTTTCTTGGAAGTCAGCTATCTCTTAAGGAGACACAGTACAGTCCAGTTGGCAAAAATCAATCAAGAAATTGAATCTAATTTTTTAAAGCATAAATTATTCTTTGTATGTTTTTCTACAAACTCACAAAATTTGAAAACCCCAACTTAACCCCCCCCCCTCGAGTTATAATAACTTACATTCTTTTTTATTCACACCCCAATTAGCAAATAAGAACTTTAAACTAATTTATTTTGGGGGAAAAAAAACATTTTTCTTCATTTCAAATGCTAAGGCATTTTTTTATATTGTGCCAAACCAAATGCTTTGATATATTTTCTATTTTTATTAATATATGTAGAGCAAAAGTTGGTATGCAATTTTTAATCAAAGCGATATTTATTTTTTAAAAAAAATAGTTGAATACGAAATTTGTGCATTTTTTGAGGAACTTTCAATAAGCATTTATAAAAAGAAGTATTTTTTACAAGTATCAATCAAGTTATCACAAACCCATATCAAATTTCACCTGTGTGCTTTAATTATTGTAGAATGAGGGGCACTTTAAATTCACTTCATGACTTTTTCTTTAAAAAATTAATTAGCTTTTCATGGTATTTTGAGCATAAAAACTGTTTTACATAATACTTATACATAGGGACAACCGAGAATATTTTGAAAACCATTAAATCAATTTTTTTTTTAATAAATCATACTATGTTCCTTCTTAATTTAATTTTCTTTAGTATGTGTGTATATGTATGTGTGATGGGGCTGCTACAATTACACCTTCAGTTTTTCTCCAACTTATGACTTATATATTCATTGATTAAAATATTACTTTCTAAAATCCTTAACTAAGTGTTAAAGATTACTTTTGTTAGCTTCAGCTTTGAAGCACAGGAACTTAATTTCGTTTTCTAAAAGTACAATAAGTGATGAATTTTTTATCATTTTGCTTATTTAGTTGAAATTCTTTGGTATACCTCCTGACATTTCCAAGTACATATTAATTTTTGAATGGACAATGAATAACAACTCACCAAACATATATACAGTAGAACCCCTATAACAGCGGTTCTTAAACTGTGAATCCGCGGACCCCCAAGGGTCCTCAGTATCTTTCTAGGGGTCTGTGAAGATCTCATTTAATGTTAAAGATTTCCCTCTTTTACAGACTCTAAAAAGCCCTGTGGAAAAATTGAAAGCTGTGCCATCCTAGATCAAACAACTAAATTATCTTCAATGAAAAAAATCTACTAGAACATGTATTTTGATCAGGAATATTAATTCCAATTTTCTATTGTTTGCAACTACATAGCCATTACTACTATGTAATATTTCCAAAAATTACTAGAAACATGTGCAAAGATTAAGAACTGAATTCATAGCGAGCCAATATGATGAAGATTGTATCCATCTTTGGTATAAATGGTGCTGTCTCTTGCCAAATAATCAATTAATACAGTTATTGTGCTATTGCTCAAATTTTAATTAGTACTTTTAATTACATTATTTATTTATTTGAAATTAACATTTTGTAATTTTTTTAATTAGATGTTTGTTATTTTCTTAAAGGTAGAAAAATGTTTGTGTAAGTAGCGGAGGGAGTCTTAGGGTTATAGAGAAGCCTTTTAATCACTCAGCCATGTGTTGGGAGTCAGGGGGGGGGATGTTCAAAATCTTGAGGGTCCAAGATGTCAGGCTGATACATAAAGGTGGGCCACGAGGATCAAAAGTTTAAGAGCCGCTGCCCTATAACATTGGTTCATATAAGACTGATTTGTATATCTCATCGAAAAAATTGTGTTTGTATAACATGCTAAAAGAGGCTAGTATTATACAGTAAAAGAATGAGACAGATGTTATATTTTATTGAATTATAGCCTCAATAATTATTATAACTTTTGGCTGATAATATTAAACTCTGCTCCTCAAATTTCAGGAAAACCCCATTTTTGAAGCAGATTGTCTCATTTTTTTAAAATTTATAAAAGCACATTAGAAAGCACGAAAGACTTGTATTGAATGGTTTATTTTTTTCACCTTAAATATGAAGAAAAAAAGTTTTTGGAAAAAAATCTTTGTGAAATTAAACCTGGTTTTCAACTGGAGGAAGCTCATATGTTATCTGCACACTTTCAATTAAGTTATATTTAAAGTAAAAGTATATGTATAATCCACAACACAGATTCATATAATATGGAACATATTTAGCATGTCATGGGTGGCTTTGTACTGTATATAAATAAGATAGTATAAAAAATGGAATGAAAGAAATTATATATAGTATAGTAAATCATAATTTTATTTGACCTTTTCAATTTAGACGCCTTAGTAACATGCAAAAGTTTGGAGAAGAAATATTTATAGGACTTAAGATTCTTAAATTTATATTAAAAAGTAATTAATTAGATTTTTATACTTATAATACTACATTTGTAAACATTTTTTAGAAATTTTATAGTTAAAGATATATTAATTATTATTTCTTTACAGAAACTCCGCTTTCTCATAAAAAGATTTAATGTGTTTTTTTATAAATTTAAAAATGATTCTTGTAGATTATTTGTCTTCCATTGTTACCTTGAACAGTAATTTTGGTATTAAAATAAAGTTTTCTTTAATTCATTTCCTAATTTAAAAACCTAATTTCTAAAAATCTGCATCTAATCTTTAAGTAAAAGTTTTGAAAATTCTAATTAGACAAATTTTTGTACAATGTTATGTTAAACAGATTTTTTTTGTTGTTAAATATAAGGCCATTGTAAAAGTAGAATTTTAAATTATTTGATTTAATGTTCAACTTTAATATTATAGTATATTTTATTTAAACTATATTAAAACATCTAATAGATTGAATAAATGCATGGAAAAATTTATTTTCAGTAAACAAATTTTATTTATAATTTTCAATTACATATGAATGTATGAAAGTAGATTTTAACTTGTGATAAAAGCTTTTCATTTTTCTAAACCATTTTATTAATTTAAGCACTTTATTCTTATGGGAAAAAGGAATTTGCTTGAATGAATTGTTGAAAATTTATTAAAATAGTTTACCAAGGACTAAAATAATTTTTATAACACAACATTGGAGGTAGGTGATAGAGCTTGGGAATAAAATTATGTTAATTTTTTAAAAGCTTTTTAATTTTTAGGAAAGTTTAATCTGCAGCATTTTATTTGTAGTGTTGAAATACTGAAAAAATAAGGGAATACTTAAAGTGTGTTTTGAATATTTTTGTTACATGTATAATTTTCTTCTTGATTGAAACCTGAGAGAATCTTTCATACCTATTGGACCTATGCTGTTTATTGCATTCTTTAAAAAAATTTTTTTAATAAAAAAATTATTGTTGAAATTTTCTAATTTAAAATCAATTTACTCCATCCTTTCCCTCCAAAAAAAAAAAAAAAAAATCAACATATTGGATATATATTTTTTAATCTGTAAATGTTTTTCTATTTTTTTAATGTGGAATTTATTTTATGGACTGATTTTGTTTCAACAAAACTAAAGGTATATTTCTAAAAAATGAATGGTTATTTTCGATGGTAATGAAAAGCTAAGTAATTGTCATTTTGACAATTGCTGGAGTATAAAAGTATGAATCTATTTATCACATAAAAAAGTTGTGCTATTTATTAATTAATATTCTTTTTATTTAAAATCCTTTAGTATTTATTTTATAAAATCTATGGTTATTAGATCAACTAATGTTTAACTTACAGCCATAGATTAAAGATATGTTTTGAATTTGCTTGATTACTATTTATTGTAACATTAAATGATCAAATTTATTAGATTTCACTGCTTTCATTTTTGAAGTTATAAATGTATTTAAATTTGATATTTCAATATAATTTATCAATTCCATATTTATTTACAAACTGTACCAATAATTTACTCTAATTTTGGTTTCAGGATACTATCTGTTAATCCACAGCTAATTGGCAATCTTATGAAATATTTGTATTAACTATTCATTTATTTGCTTTTTAGGAAATATTTTAAAATGAAGCAGGGTACTCTAACACTAACGTATTGTCTAATATGATTGACTCAAAATTGATTTCCATAGTACAATATAATTTTTTACTAATTAAAATGAATTACCAAAAATATTTTCTTCATTATTTGGTAGTTTGTTTTTTAAGTGGAATGGGCTGTATAAATAGATTAAGATTTTATTTCTCTTTATTTTTGAAAAAAGAATATGTATGGTTATTTTAACTAGTAACAATTCTCAAATTCATCCAGAAGTTAGGAGAACTGTAATGTTTCTCTTCTAAAAGCATAAGATGTTGATTCTAATTGTCTAAATCCATCAAAATTAAGAAAATTTTCACTTTTTACAATTGATTAAATTGGAGGAGGGTTAATGAAATGGAATAAATGAATTAATTTGATGTACAAAATTGATATATAAAAAATATGCAACAGTTTTGGCTCACAGTCATGATTGTGTGCATGGCTGATGTGGGCTGGAAAGTCGAGAGGCTACGAGATATTAGGAAAACAATTGGTTAATAAGGAATATGGACCTCTCTTAGATTTTTTTTCTCAATGGAAATTCATGTTTAAAATATCAGTTTGAGTCCATATAGCAGTCTGTTCCAATCTTTCTTTCAATCCCTTAAAGACTCTGGGAAGAGGAAGGTAAGTTGTCCTCCTACCCTGGAATATCCTAAATATTCCCGTTAGGGTTTATATTTGAAAATTTGGTTGGCCAATTCTAACTTTCCTGTAATTTGTCAGCCAGATGAGTCCTATGTGGATGGGACATATCATCCATAAAAATGAAAGCTGGGCTGACTGCTTTCCTGAAAAAATGAGTTTAGGGCTTTAAGAATCCATCCTTGTATTTCACAGCAACCATTAAGCTCTAATCAAAGACTTGGAGGTCTGTGCACTTGTCTGAATGATATCTGGCCACCAATTCAAACTACTGCTCTTTCTTAAGTGTTAATAGACGTGTACCAGGTTTTTGGCTCTCTCCAGGGGAATGCTGAAATTCAGTGTAATTAAGCTAAAATGAACAGATTGATCTTCCATTGATCCCTGCTCCAATGTTAGTGTTCTCTGCACTATGCAAAATTAATTCTTCTGTCTGTAGAAGTGCTTAAGACACGAAAAGCAGAAATAACTCTCTCATGTAACCTTCTAGAAACAGAAATCCTAAAACATGGGTTCCTGTGACCATATGAAATTCATGACAGTGAAGAAACTTTCACTCGTGTTACATCTCAGTGTAATAGTCAAATCAATATTCATTGGCCATATCGGCTTTTGAATGTCCTTGCCCTGGCCTTAGTATCATCAAAGTGTCTCTGTTAAATTTCCTCAAAATGCTGCACAACACCTAAGTCTAGGAATCTACTGAAGAAACTGTGCCCACTTCTCTCTTCAAGTCTCCTGATAATTCGTCACCTCGTTCTGTTGTTAGATCTTTAGTGGTTATTAATTCAGTTATTTGTGTTTGAATTTCATTGAATGTTGAAGGAAAAAAACTGCAAAAAATCAACATATGAGGGAACAAACAAGCACATGTATGCATATGAGGGAAATTAGCACATGTATGCATATGTTATTGTTATGAAGAATTGGCATTGCTGTTTGGAAGCATTAATTTTACATTAAGTTCAATACTTTTCGTAAATTCAACTAATGTAAACATTTTCTCGGGTTTTAAAAACTATTGTAGAAAAGAATATGTATTTTATGAAGATTGACTGATAAAAGAGAATGAAACTATAGTAATATTTCTGAGGCAGTCATACTTTTCTCATCCTTTGCTAAAGCACTGATTTGGTTTTATTATCCGATTGGTCTTATTTTTGGTCTTATTTATCAGTTACTTATAAATAATTTATATTGCTGACTGAGTTTTATTGAAATAGATGGATAAGTTTAATACAAATAACAAATATTTATTTGTCCTAACAAATATCTGTTTGTATAGTCAGTTTTCTTTGAAAATGTAAATCATATATTAAATTATTAAATATACATAATTTTTTTTAAAAATTTCAAAATAATATATATTTTAAAGTGTTTTTTTAATAAATTTGTTGATTTTTTTCTTTTCAGATTTATTTTCAATGGTAAATTTCATTGATGACTGCAAAGCAAAATACAATAACCATTTTTGGACAAGCTTTTGTACTTTCATTTACTACTTATGGATCTTATGCATACAAAATTCACCGTATTTATTTTTAAAAAGAATAATTTACATTCTTTGTTCTAAAGCTGTTAAATAATGTAAATGTATGAAAAATGATTAAAAAAACATTTTTTCTTTTGGAAATTACTATCTACATTTTGTTTCAAAATATTATTGATGTTATTTGATTTGTGCTTGAGAAAGATCTGGGTGTGAAAAATATATTGCCAGTTAAAGTATATTGTTTTCTTTATTTATGCTGACAATTTTAATTCAATAAATATGCTGTTTAAATAAATATTTTTTTAATGCATTGGTAAGTATGAAAAAAAAAAAATGTAACTCAGAAGTTCATTTTCTTTTTGTTACAGAAATTTTAAGGTTTTTATGTGGGGAATTCAATGGATTGAATCTGAGATTTTATAATAACTTTTATTTTTAAATTTTTATCTAACTGTCCACTAAAAGAATATTTCCGGAGAATTTTGGTTTTACTTTCATTGTTTAACAAGAAGTTACTAAAATTTAAAATAATATAAAAAATAAAGCAGTTACACCTTTTGAAACTACGAATTTATTTTTCTTTAAAAACTTGGACAAAAAAGAAAAAAATAAACTTGATGAGTGAAAGATGATGAGTTATATTTTATGTATGAAAGTGTATAATTTAAAATTGAAATTAATTCATTTTACTCTTACCAAAATTAAAACAACATGCAAGTTTAAATACTGATTTTAATGTATACAGTAAATTGAATTATTTTGTACTCGTCAGATTAAAAGAAATGTCTTCACAATTTTTTTTATTTATCCTTTTAGAGAAAAACTTTTGAAATACATGTATGTGTTTAAATCAGGGGTGGTCAACCTTTTTGGGAAGAGTGCCACTATCTGATTTAAAAAAATAGGCATGCCACTTCTAACTTTTCCAACAAATAAAATAATTTAAAAAGGGGGAAAATGTTACTAATATTTTTATTGCGGAATTTTTATGCAAATAGCACATTTTTATTTAAGTCCAAGTAGTGAGATTTCAAAAATAATACAATAAATAAAACAAAAGTACAAACTTAAGAGTTTTATTATTAAAATTTTCTTTTCATTTTCATTCAATTAGGTTAGGTATAATATAAAATAAAAATTAGTAACCAGAAAAATTTAATTCTAATTAATTATTATACTGTCAGTACTTTCTTAAAGTGACTTTTGAATTTGTAGTCTTTTTTTAACCAAGTTGTCTGTATTAAGATTAGTACTTGAAGATTATGTTGTTTTAGGTGTATATCAGTAAATTTTTAGAAAAAACATTTGTTCAAAAGCATATTGATCCAAACCTGCAACAATATCTGACAGCCAAGTCGTGTAAATTTGGAAATTGCTTGCTCATACAACTTCTCAAAACTTAACATTAATCGGATTCCTTGCAGTTCAAATAAGTTCCGTATACTTGCTTTTCGGTGTAATATGGTTCGGTATGTCAATATTTCCAATTTGGATTTCAGGCGTGGGTGAAAATAAACATCTTTCTGAGAAATTATGGGGAAAAAAGTGTATGAAAAAAACAGCCTTTTTTCCCCAATTATCTTGAAAATCATAAAACCTGGCAATGAATACTCAAATGGACATTAAACTTTTAAAACTAATGTAACTCAGGTTATTATTAACTTTAGTAGAACGTCAAGGCTAACTTGGGGGGCCAAACCAATCAGGTTTAACTTTTAAGTGGGTTGCAAAAAAAAAAAAAAATTATACTCTTAGAAACCAAGGTTTATTTTGAATAATACATTATTATAAACATGTATAAAAAAACAAGAAAACTTTAATGTTTACATCCTGACACTTTGACATCTCTTCTCTGCTACTATCTTTAATATTTCAAATTTTTTATTATATATTATTGTGTGCTGGTATATTGACTGGGCTGCAAAAATGTTCACTGCCGGCCATGAGTTTGACAACCCTGGTGTAGATAGTGTTGAATGTGGTAGAAAATGTGAAATGTGTGTCAATCTTTATCTCCAAAATCGAGAGAGAAGATATGTGATTAATTAGGGTAGGAAAAGTACAATCGTTTCCTTGCAGTCTTAAATTTAAATTATTTAAATGTCTCATAGTATCGATAAGAAAAGCTTAATCCCAAAGCCAATCTGAGTAGCAAACACTCACTGGACAGTTCATTGTTTCTTTCAGATATTTTAAAACATGCTCCATCAAATTCAAAATCTCTGGAGTGCACTTCCTTTGAAAAGTCATCTCACACAACAATGGAGTATTTTCTTCATAATTTTCTATTGTAATTCAATTAAGTGTATTTAAATAAATTTTGATATCTTTTTTTTGTCTGAGACAACAACATTTCAATTAAACTGTAAAAAAAGTTGAATAGTTATTATCTTTTCGAATTTTTAATTTTTCAATAAGTCTTTGCATGCCACTATTACACCTCAGCCGGGGCATGCATGCTGCGAGTTGGCCACCCATGGTTTAAATACTTGTGTAACATTGCTGTGTTATGTAGACATTCTTATCAATTTGTTGGCATCATTATATTTATTTTTTCTTTCCTTTTTTTTCTCTTTTTAGTCTTTGTATAGTATAACTTTGAAAAAGTTCTGATTAAAAAATGCTGTTCTTAAACTAATTTTAAAACCAAGTTACATAGGTATTATTTTTTTCAAAAGGAAACAGTTTTTTAAATTATTAAGTTACTGTTCAATGTTTTCATGTTTCATGTATATTAAGTTCAATTTCTTAATGTATTTCACTGGTTCATTCCATGCTTTTCTCTCTGAATGCAAAATTATTTATTTTTAGATTCAGCACTATTGATCTTTGGCAAATTATCTAAAATTTTCATAAAGTATATTGATGTTCAACTTTAGAAATGTATTTAGATGTTATAATTTTGCTGTATGGTATTTAATAAATGAAAGATCCTAGCAATTATGCACTAATCAAATAAATTAAATGGTATTTTTACAATTTAGAATGTTAAAAAAAATTATAAAATTTTTTGTAGCCAGTAGAGACATATGGCTAATGACATTGGAATTGAGTTGAATTTGAATCCTAGTTTCACCAAAAACTTTTGTTAATTATAAATTTAATTGACTTTAAATGTAACTGTGTACTTCAAAATTTTTATGAGGCATAATATAGAATTTTGGAGAGTGAGATCAGCTCAGATATTGAGAAATTGTCTTTCAAAATTTTGAGAAATATCATTGTAAATTTGCATGCTGCTTTAGATAGTAGAATATAAACCATTTTTTTTTAAAGTAAATATAGCTAAGTATATTTTGAAATTTCCAGATTTGAAATGAAACTAAATGAATGATTTAGGTTTGAACTACTTGAGTTCAGTAGTATCTTTGCAAGGTTTGGTTCTTTGGTTATATTGTATAGTTTTGATATATTGTTACAAAAAAAGTAGTAACTTGGTCATGAATTTCTCATTACTGTGGCATTTTAATTTATAGACTAAGTTCAGGACTTATTTCCACCAAATTTTTTTATAGTATAGTGGGGAACTCCTGAATAAATCTGACTCTTTTCAAATTTATCATGTGGTACAGGACTTCATTGTCTGTCGACATTGCACATCTTTCATTAATTAGTAAGAAACCAGTGATTGTGGTATAAAAAGAAATTAATTAAATGATTATGTACTCATCTTTTTTGAAACTTCTTATATACTAATTTTCAACATTCTGAGTTTTAGCATTGAATCACTACATTTTATCTTGCATCTACTTTCGTTTGGGCATTGATAACACAGTGTTTTAACATTATGTTTGTCGTGCAGTGAGCGTAGACGAAAACTTTGTTTTAAATCTCTTTTTTTTTTCTCATGCATTTTTTTTCTTTCTATTGTACAATGAATGAGATTGAAGTTAAAGTTTCGTCCGATTATAACTGCATTAATTATATTTTTGAAAGGTCAGTTTGCAAATCGCACCAAGTGCAATAGTGTTCTTGCCCAATGCAAATTAAAACCTTTGGAGAATGCTCTATAGCGTAATTCGAAATTGAAATCTTTTTAGAATTCATCATTTGTTCTGCAAGAATTTTCTTGACAATTCCTAAGTGGAGATATTTTAAGGCGTGGACTAAGTAAGTCTGGACCCAAAGTCTCATCCTCAGTAAGATCATGATCTGAATAATTTTAGTCTTCAAATGTTATTCTCGAAACATATTCTTCAAAAAACTAGGAATTTCGAACAATATGTGCCAACTGGAAATCAGGGACGTCTTAAGACTTGTTGAGGCCCTGGGCCTCTATGTGAACCTTTCAGTTTTCAAAAGTTCTTTCTGTGAATTTATTTAAAATATTTCCGATCGCACAAAACCCGTTCTTAGTCGATATTTACTTAACAAAATATACATGCTCTCCAAATTTCATGTCTGTATATCTAATAGTTCAAAAGCTGGAATTTTAATCTATCGCCGTTAACCTTTTGGGAGTCGATTTCTATAAAACTCGTACGTAGAGTATCTACTTAACGAAAAAAAAAACATGCTTACCAAATTTCAAGTGCGTAGGTGGTCTTATAGTTCAGAAATGGGAGCATCTAACTATAATGGCACATAACCTCTTGCATCCCACCTTGGGAGGTGATTTCCATAAAACTCCTACTTGGCCGATCTCTACTCAACAAAAGAAATATCTTTACCAAAATTCAAGTCTGTAGGCGTCTTACAGTTCTGGGCGTGTGATGAGTGAGTGAGTGTATTATCTTTCTCCTTTATTTAGTATATAGATTCATGGGACTTTAATCAATAATTTAATTTTTTCCCTTTCATGTATTGCAAATCATCCCCAAACAACATTTCCTTATTTAACAGTACATAACAAAATTTTTATTTTCTGTCTCTTGTTTAGCCTTAGCTGCATAATTCATCCATCGATCTCCAAGCATACTAAATTTTGATTTATCAATAAATGCATTGCTCCACATTGATAGATTTTCAGTTACCATTGCGTTTGAAAATCTAGCGTAACTTTCTTGTCCGTAAGCTTATGAAAAACTTTAAAGTGGCTAATTTATGCCGGTGTACTCGTTTGACTTAATTTCTCATCCAACAGTTAATGAACTAAATTGTATACCGAATTGTTCTTCCAATTTAACCAAAATTGCTATTCAACTTTTATTTTCTTCAAATTCTTAGCGATTTCTTTTGGAATTTCCATTGCTTAGATTCTAACTCAATTGGTCATACTATTGACAGTTCTTTTTCAAAAGTTCAACGAATTTTCCTGTGTTTTATCATGTTGAACACAAATGGCCGAATTGCATCTTTTGTTTGAAATATTTCTTAACATTTTTACCTATTTCAAATTTAATAATTAGATTTTGAATATAACTTAAAAGTTACATTTTAACAATTCTCTCTCGCCATTTGACACTTCATAGAATGTTGTGCTGAAAATTTGTAATTTCCAATCAGTAAATGTAAATTTTTATCACACAATATTAATTTAAAATTATCATTTAACTCTTGTAGTTTCGTTTATGAAAGGCATTTTCAACAAAATACTGATGTGACCAAATATTTTTTATTTTTCAATGAAGTGTAGAACATTTTTTATGAAAAAAATATTTAGAATATTTATTTTCTAAAAGAAGATGATTAAAAAGGGGAAAATTTTTATTTTTTCCCTAAAAAGGAATAAAACTTTATTATTGTTTACATTACATTACGTTCAAAAATATTTTGCATAGTATTAATAGCATTTGTTACGACGACAGTTTATTTAGGTTAATCTTAACTTAATATTTTGACAAGAGTTTTGAAATATAAATCATATATATATATATATGTTCAAAATAATAATGGTATTAACTGAAGCTAAAAATAGCCAGGTTTGTACATAAAATGTAATTTTTTTTTTCAGTTTTAAATCGGTGCAGTTTAGGAAGTTTCAGTTCTTGTACGACTTTAAAATAATAGAATGTAGTGCTACATATGTTTAATGTAATGTAGTTTGGTACATCAACGAAATATTAAGTTTTATCTTCAATATAAATTCAGAATACTTGTATTTGGAAGTCTTATTGCATTATCACACACACAGCTCTCTCTGAGGACTGATTATTAGATACATCTTTTTCAATTGTATTCCATCTCTTCAAAATATTATTTCTCCTAGCAAACAATTAATGATAAAGCTACTAAGTGATATTATAAGCTATTTTTTAAAACAAAAATTGGCTTTGAAATCAATCTTAATTAAATAACTATAAGAACTCAAAACATATAGTCAAGCAGAAATTATTTTAGTAATAAAAATTGGAATTAAAATAAATATTTCACACTAAAAGAGTTGATTCTGCTCAAAAATATTTTTAATTAATTCACAATTTAAGAGTGGGAAAATGTTTTAAAATGAAACCAAAACCATAGCTCAGAACACTTTAAATATCTGAAAAACGAATTTGTTATCTGATCAGAAATTTGGTGGCAAGCTTCCCAATAATATAGACCACAAAAAAAAAAAAAAAGTTTTACAAGTTTTGAAATTTGTAGGGTATTGTGTAGCTTTAATGATGTACTAAAATTTTTTTGCTTTTTTCTAAAATTTCTAAGCTGAGTTACTGTTATTACCTAAACGGAAAATTTTTTTCTTGATAATCTCTGGTTGTCTTTGATGATCAATCGGAATGGCTCCTCTTGTATCCAGGTTGATCTCGCAAAATTTTTGAATTTCTGACTTCTTTGCTACGTCTAAGTAGCCAAAAGGTATTATCTGGCCCGCGTTCCTGATGAAATCTTACCCTCATTTTTTTAGATTTTTCTGTCTTATTTTTATATTTATATCAATATTTTAAATTAACTTTATTTATTTTAAAAATTAAAGTACTCTACCTTTAATTTTAAATGTACTTTTATACTGGACATTAGTAAAGTTATCACAGTCACCAAAATTGCACTACCTGAGATTAGAGTACAAGAGGGTTAAGCACGTGGCCGTGGTAGTCTAGTGATTATGGTCAAGAACTCGTGGCCAGTGTGTCGTGGTTTCGAGCTCAGGTGCCACTGAAGACCCACCGTGTAAAGGGGGGAAAAGCCCATTAAATCTTTCGAGCTCAAATTCTTCCCGTTGGCTTAGTGTCGTAGCTTGGAGAGGGGTGCTAACTCGGGTGTCGTCCTCGTCACTTAAATGAGGATCTAATTAATTGTCGCCAATAGCCCTCATGTAGCCTTATAATGCAACGTTAATATAACTCGCACTCACCGGGTTAAGCACTCCAAACCCATTTTGCCCAACGAGTTTTTTGAAGTATGATCAGTATAACTAACTACAGTAACTCAGACTAAATGTATTTGATACATTTAGTCTATAGAAAAAAGAAGACACGTGTGTTTAATTCGTGAAACGATAATATTTAGATCTCAGTGGCTCCTAAACTTTTTTAACCATGGACCCCTTTTTAAAATATAAACTTTCCCAACCCCTCAAGTGAGAAAGCTACATAAATGCACAGTATAAAAATTACAAATTAAAAAAACAACATTTTGTTGAAGAATTATTTATTGAAATTATAACTTTTGCCTACAATAAGATTAAAAAAATGACTTGGATGAACTTGATGAGATGTTATGAGTGTATTTATACACACATATGTCCGTCTCAATGTTAGTAAGTAGTAACTTCAAATGCCCACGAGCATTAGTTTTTAGTCGATATCTATTTCGTTTTATATCTGATGAGGTTTCTTACGGCACTGAATCCACCATCTACTAAAATGGAAAAGTAGTCAACAACTTCTGTACAATAGCCCATAATGCAGGACATAAAATTGAGATCTGTTTTTGTAACCAGAATTTGTGTGGTATTCATATTCAAACATTGGTTAAAGTCCCTCATTTATGGATATTTCAATAAGATGCTCCTGTATTAGTATAGATTCATCTGTGTTTGGGATCTGAGTTAATCTATACGCAAAAGGA